>BDUI01002782.1:24224-37015 GCA_002335545.1 Apodemus speciosus | reverse complement strand
CCATCCCCCTGCTTTGCAAGCTTTACCAGGTATTATTTGTCTTATAATGCAAGAAAAGGGCAGCTGTGTTTGCCCTGTAAATTCCCAAGCAATGGAAAACCAAGCCTTCAGCAAACATCCTCGTCATGCAACCTTCAGTTGACAGCTGCCAGGTGGGGACTTACTGTAGCAATAGAGGATTCAGGTGGGATGCTGGTATATTCCTGTAGTTGTGATACTTAACAGGGAGGCGAGGTAGAGTGGGGAGTTCGAACTCAGCCTGGGCTACATAGTGAAACCCTCTCTTCTAAAACAACACATCAAAAATCTCCTTTTTCTCTTTTCCTAATGTAGGAACTGTATTTTATGTGCTAAAGACGACCTGGGGTCTGATAACTCTGCAGTGATCTTCTCCCATCAAGCAGCATAACCTTGAATTAACACACAGGGGTACTGTGTAGCTTAACTATTTCCATATTTTAAATATATGTTTATTTTATTTTTAAATATGTATCCATATCTCAGTATGTGCACATGATGCAGATGTTCTCGGAAGTCAGAGGCCTTGGGTCCTCCGTAGTGAAGTTACAAGCAGCTGTGAGTCTTTCCACTCCTGGCTGGACTTGGGTGCTCGAAACTAAACTCCAGTCCTCTGCAAGAGCTGCAGGGGCTCTTAAACACTGAGCCAGCTCGCCATTCATCTTTCTTTACTTTCTTACATTTTTATTTATTTGTGTTTGTGTGTGCGTGTGCACATTCATATGTATGTGTGAGTTACATACATGAGTGAGGGTACATGTGTATGTATGCACTCGCATGTACCACAAAGCAGAGTTTGCAGGTCAGAGGACAACRTGCAGAATTCAGCTCTCTCCTTCTACATGTGGATCTTGGGGATTAAACTTACGTCATTAGGATTGGTAACAGGTGYCTTTACCCAACAGCCTCTATTTCAGCATTATGATGATGATCATCATCATTGTCGTCGTCGTCGTCATCATCATCATCACCACCATCATCATTATCATCATCATCAATTATTTGCGATGTGAAGTGCTGGAGTTGAGCCCAGACCCTCACACATGTCAGGCAAGCACCCCATAATTGGAGTTCCAGTTTCCAGCCTTTGTGTTGACTATATTTGCTTCCTTCGGCCACTGGCAAGGAATGTCCAGTTGTAGCTGGGCTCTGCTTATGGGCTGCCCTGGACTGCAGAGGACGTCGAGGACCATCCCCCACCCCTGCTGAGGAGACTGTAACTGCATCCATGTAAACATTTCTCTCTCACTTGTTTGGAAATTTGATAATATGCATTGAAAATACGTGTATCCTCAAGGGTGTGCTTTTTCAATTTTCATTTATTTTTTGAGATAGGGCCCCTCTGGGTAGCCATGGCTGGTCTTAAACTTGTGTTCCCCCTGCCTCAGCCTCCCGAGTGCTGGAGTTACAGGTGTGTACTGTTCCATGTAGCTTACACTTTTAACAAGAAAGTTTATTTTTAATTATTTTTTCAATTACAGAGGTAGTTCATTTTATCATCTGAAGCAGATTAATGTAGCAGCGATGTGTGGCTAGATATAGTTTCCTTTTCGCCTATTAATGTTAAATGGATATATAAAAGCATAAGAGCTGCACAGATGCTTTGACATATACCTACGCAGTGAAATTTTATTCCCAAGTCAGCACCGTGAAGCCACAATGCTGGAAGAGAYTTAGCTCCTAAAATCACGAAAAGAATTAGCACCTAATTAGCTGATAGAAATGAATAACTCGTGATGAAATGTTAAGCAGCTAGGGTGAGGAACACGGCAGAAGGCTAGACAACGCGGCACGGGAAGATGCTGGAAAGCCGCGGCTAYGGCAGTGTGGATTGGAACTAGCCACTGGTGCTGTGCACTGCGGCAAGCCTGAATGGAAACGCTCAGAACCAGGGCCGAGGGCAATGGAGACTSGGCTGGGAGGCCATGTTCCCCTTTCGTTTATGATTTCATCACTAGAGAGAAATTTCAGTAGTGCTGCTTTGTTAGGAGAAAGAACAGTAGAGATTGGGAAGTGGCTCAGCGGATGGGGTGCTTGAAGTGTTGCGCGAGGACTTGAGTCTTAATCCCCAGCACCAGTGTAAAAAACCGGGCGTGACTCAGTGCATTTGTAGCCCCAGCACTTGGGGGAGAAGGTGGGGACACAGAGACAGGAGGATCATGGGGACTGACACGGGAAGCCACCCTAATTCCAGGTTAAGGGAGAGATTCTATCTCAAGTCAATAAGGTGAAGAGTGGTAGAGCAGCCCCCAAAGTCCCCTCTGATCTTTGCATGTGCACACACAGGAWGTGTCCTTGCACACACGTGAGTATAAGAAACATATACATCCACACACATACATACATACATACACACTCACACATACTCACACATATTCTCTCTCTCATACAACACACACTCATACATACACAAACACATACATTCTCTCACACACAACACACRCATACACATACACACACATACACACATACACATGTACACACACACTACTCACACAATACACATTACACAGACACACACACTAAAAGGAATAAAGGGCAGAGTCGAAGCAAAGCATTAAAATGCATGCAGTGAGTCTGTCCTCAGTTTTGATCGCTAGAGGTCACTAAAGTCACAGGGATTATCAATGGTCTCTCCTTTTTTAAATTTTTATTTTTAAAAAATTTTTATTTTATTTTTTATATTTTTAGCCAAGGGCTGGCCTTCTCCTGCTTCAGTTTCAAGCATTTACTGGAACGTCTGTCTCTTTCTGCTTAGACTTAAAGCAGAGTAAACTATTTGGTTTGTCCCYACCCCCACCCCTCCCCCMCCCCTGCCCCCACCAATATTAATATTCCCTGAACAGACAGCCATCTATCCACGGGACTATTCAAAACAGATGGGTGTTTCTGGAGAAGTGATTTATTCCCTCCTCTGATACCAAAGTGTTTGTTGGCTGATACCAGCTCAATGTGAGTTCTGAGCAATGTTGTTGAGACAGGACCACAGTTTGTCCAGGAGCAGCACACACTATTCAAACGAAACAGCACGGGCCATTTCCAGGGAAAACGTCCTGCCTTTACTGGCAACCTGTGTGGGGTAGGAGGGCTTCAATGAAGCAGAACCTCCGAGAACACCCARTGCACCTTTTGAATAAGAGACTGCACTCCCTTTTCCTGCATTGCTGTTGCTGCTGCTGCCCCCTCCTCCTTCTTTTCTGTCCTCCTCCTCTTCTTCCTCCTCTTCTTCCTCCTCCTCTTAAACTTCACATTAACCCAAAGTTATGGAAAGGCAGAAATTATCACAAATCTAAATTGGGTTCTGAAAACATTCCAAGAGACTGTCTTCCTTCACAGGGCCACTCGAACAGAGCTGGAAAAAACACAGTTGCTAATGTCAGTGTTCTTAACATACTGACATCCTGGAGAATGATAATTCATGCCTCAGACTGAAGTTGTCATGCTTAGCCAAGATGCAGCACACAGAATGTGTGTATTCATCAGGAGTTAAATTGCAAAGATGTGATAGGTGGTGGGCCTCTCCTATGGTCAATGCTTCAGTTACTAACAGCTAACGTGCTTCTCTGGTTGTGAGAACTGTGTCGTGAGTCTTTGTTTGCCCGGTTTCTGAAAGTCTTTTCAGTGAGAAATCCCCAGTGTTCAGATAGCTGACAGGTCCAAGGCTGAGCCTTTCTGACAAGCCATAAACTAAGAGCCTTCAAGCCAACATCAACCTGGCAGGTTCTGCAGCTGAGCTTACTCCTTATGCAATGGATTTGATTGGACTTTGATCTTTGTTAACTTTGAAGTAGTCAAGGTCCCTACTTTCCATAGGTTTTCTCCACCTTTCCCCGAAGTTAAATCAGACAGGCAGGCCAAAAAAAAAAAAAAAAAAAAAAAAAAAAAAAAAAAAAAACCCGAAAAAAGCGAAAGCCACAAGGTGCAGTCAGGTATGTTTCCAGTATTTTATTTCATGTAGCACCTTGCTGTAGTGAAAGTACTCATGTCAGCAAATTATTCATTAAATTGTAAATGATAGTCGCATTTTCCATTGCATTGTCGGAGAATGAAATGTTGAGAACCTGTTGTGTGACTCATCTGAAAAGTGCATTTAATTGCATGACTACAGATTGTAGTTAAATGGCATAATTAAGACTATTACTACAAACCAAGCTTGGATAAAGGAGCATAGAGACATGTGAGAATTCTGATATTTAAGACTATATGTGAAAGCTGGGTCCTTTCTACAAGTTCATAGGATTTGAGAGCTGCACTTGTATTTATAAAGTGATTGATGCTCACATCTCAGACACTCTTTGCTTTTTACTTATTATGCTCCCAGTGCAGGTCAGGACTTTTTTTTTTTTTTTTGTTTTTGTGGGTTTGGTTTTTTTTCCCCCAAGACAGGGTTTCTCTGTATAGCCCTGGCTGTCCTGGAACTCACTCTGTAGACCAGGCTGGCCTTGAACTCAGAAATCTGCCTGCTTCTGCCTCCCAGAGTGCTGGGATTACAGGCGTTGCGCCACCACGCCTGGCAGGTCAGGACTTTTTACTGTTCTGAAGACAGTTGCATTGACTGATGGAGTCCATATACAAATATATACACATGTACCTGATGTGTGTGTGTATATGTGAAATTTCATCTCTAAAGAGCAATTACAAAAGTTGGCCCACCCGAGGACCACTTATCTCATCCATGACACCTCACCTCATTCTCCTCTCTAAGTGTGAGGAGACCAGGAAAGGTAAGTACAGATTTCCGTCATWCRAGGTCATGTGCAGACTGCCCCAGGGTTTGTACTGGTACTCACATCAGCCTAGTGCAGAAAGAAGCAGAAGTGTGTGTTACCTTTCAGGTCAGGAAGGACTCTGCTCTCTTTTGGGTATCTCAGAGCCTGTTAACTTTCAAACCCAGTAGAGTTATCGGGCATTTTGTCTGACTGGTAATGCAGKAAAGGCATCTGTGCTTGAAAGTACTTTGGAGTAGGAAGCAAGCTACTCCTCTCCCTGGGAGATACTATCTATACTGGGAAAACGTAGGGGAGGACCTTTAAAGACGAAGCTCCAGGGATAAAGAGGTGAGAGAGAAAAGAAAAACCCCACATGAGTCTCTACACTCACGCTTTGCGGTGGGGCGAGATGCATGGCTTTAACTGTGTGCTATGGGATAAAACTGAGCTTGTGTTAGTTTATGGGATGGTTTATCACCGTCCACTCCTTGGATCTTTGAATCTCTGTATTCTTCGCTAGAATCTTAAAGCCATGGGCTAGGCAAGGTAGTCTTTGAATCTCGTTTTCATCATTTCTAAAGTGGAGCTGGGACCCAGGTGAGAATGAAGGAAGAATCTTAATGTGAGGTACTTGTGCGTTTTCWTCTATGGATAGTGGCCGTAAGATTAAGTGGGGGCATTACTTGTAAACTACAAGGTGTTAAGTATTGAGTCATTATTAGTGTTATTCTTAGTTTATATTTTGGATGCACTTATTTCTACTATTAAAAAAACATCATTGAACAGAATAGATGGTCTAGAATTGATGTAGGAAATCTACTTGTTAATGTAAAGCCAAATTTAGGGGAGTAACCATTTGTACTCCACCCCCAGGGGGGCAATGGTTAACAAACAACTTGGACTTTGGAAAGCTTCCTCTTTTCTTCATTTGGACACTAAGATGCCTTTGAGGGAAGAAGAGACAGGGAGTTAGGAGTCGAGGTGGAAGAGAAATAGTGCCTGAACACAGATGTGATCTTAATAACTGTTAAGGATGAAAATATTATCTCTGACTCTGTCGCCTGCTCTTGGGACTCCTTTCCTCCTATTGGGTCACCTTGGGCAGCCTTGAGATGAGGGCTCTTGCTCTGTCTTAATGTATCTTGTTTTATCCTGTTTGGCTGGGATTTCTTGGAGGTGTGATCTTTTCTGAAAAGGAAATGGAAGGGGAGTGGATGTGGGGAAGAGGGAAGGCGGGGGGAGGGAGCTAGGAGGAGGAGAGGGAGGAGAAAGTGTGGTTGAGGTATATTGTAGTGTTTTTATGAAGGAGGAATCTATTTTTAATAAAAGAAGAAAGAACGGAAAACCATCTTAACATGTAGTTTCCATCGAAGGACAAACATCTGTAATTAAACACACACCACTAAGTAAACCTAGAAAGAGTTGTTTGGGAACTGAAGGTTCACCTCCAAGGAATGGTAGAATATTCTTGAAGTTTCTTGTATGTACTGAAAACGTTCAGGCCATGCAGATAAATTATAGGTCACTCCTAGAAAAAGCTGACCCCATGGGATGAGACCTGGAGACTTAAATGCCTCGGGGCAAACCATTCCGTACATCCTTGAGGGGCACTGAAAATATTAGCCCAGTTTAGAGGTCCAGGACTCACGGAGCCAGGAATTACTAAATGTGGCTGATGCTCGGCGAGGGTGTTTCTTAACAGGCTAGGTTACTAATGGACAATAGCTTTGGTCAAAGTCTTAGAAGACACCTTAAAGACTCMAGCTCAGCTGCCAATCAATCTGATATCAAATGACTAGACAAAGAGCCATGAGAAGAAACAGTCCTGAAACGTGAGAACTCGATAGAAAGCCAGGCCATTTCTGCTTCTGGCTGTGAGTTTGTTCAAACTGTCAAAAAGAAAAAAAAGTCTTCTAAACTCCATTATCTTTATGTGGAATAGGGCATTGTTGGGTTGCATGCAAAATGTACGTAAAGACTTGAGTGCTGTGACATAATGAGACATAATGTGCAGCTAGAATAATGAATCACATTTTTAATAAAATGCTCACAAAATGCTCCATCATGTGGGCAGGGGCTTCAACCAAAGGCCCTCTGTGGAAGTATGTTAGGAATGTCGGCACTGTCCCGAAGAATGTTCTATGCTAACTTAGAGGATGAAAAATGAGGGCTCAGATAACAAGAGCCAAACAAAATGGGAATCATACTCTAATATGCTCTTTGAATGTCTTTTCAAGTAAAAGTCTCTTTGGACTAAATAGAAACAATCTCCAATGTAAAGATTTATTCTTTTGAACTCTGGAAATTGTCTTTGTACCCAGAGACTTTGTCCACACTTTTTCTTTTTCAGTTTTGGAAAAAGTATTTTCATTTATTTACTTTGTATTTTAAGACAGGGACTGACAGGGTTCAGGTTGGCCTCAGACTCACTATGTATCCAAGGATGAACAGCCTTTGGAATTCCGATCCTCCTGCCTCCATCTCCCAAGTCGTGATTGTAGGAGTATACCAACACTCCAAGTAGAAGGCATTATTTTGAAATGTACTTACTTTTCTTAAAATCAGTTTGGTGGTTAAGGCTGCTTTATTGAATATTTTAAACTCCAATAAAAGTCTATAAAACACACATTCTTGTACTTACCTGCATTTAATTCTTTCTGAGGGAAATTTAGCCAACAAAATTGATAACCCAGAATTGATATAATTCTATCAGATGCTGAAAAGGTAATTTTAAGTCAGTATACATTTTTTTCCTCCATGAAAAATATGTGTAGTGGCTAAAAACCAATTAGCATTGATGTTTGTTCAGTGGCAGCCATCCTTACCCTCTGAACAGCTGAAGGTCCCGTGTATGCAATGGCGGGAGAAGCGGGAGGATGCCTGTCTTCAATGGACTATGTCTCCTTGTTAGCTCTTGATGATTGCTCATCGCCAGCTCTGCAGCCTGTCCACATTACCAGTGAAAGCCATTAGAGGAGTGTTAGATTTCCAAACCCCAACTACATGAGATGTCAGAGAAAAGTCAAAGAAGAGACAGACTGAGTTTCCCCGACACTCTGACAGTTCGTTCTGACAGACTTTCATCTCGGATGATTCATTGGCATTGTCCACAGACGCTTCACTGAAGGCCAGGCTGCACTGTCATCAGTGATAATTTGTAGTCATTTATCACGAGAAGATTATGGTCTTTTGTTCATAAAGTACTCAGTGAAGTGTTCAGTAAAGCAATCACAGAAGCATTAGATATCAGTAAGTAGTCATAATGGGACAAAATTAAATTATTGCAAGGCCTTCCAAGGACAGATCCGTTATGGCAATCCAGAGCCATGGATAAAACAGGAAGACAGACAGAGCAGCGTAGGGATTGGTGACCCTGGTAAGCACTAACAGAGAGTGAGGAAAGGATGGGGCATGTAGAGAAGAGGTAGAGTATCATCAGGGAGAGATGAGATAGCACATGAGTAGGTGAGTCCTGGGCTTATAGATTGGCAGTTTGGGAGTGTGTTAGAATTATTCCCTGAAATGGAAAAAATCAGAAAGCCAGCACACAGAGAGGGACAGAAAGTGAATAGACAACAGGCAGGCTCAAATATCAGATAGTATCAAATAAGCAATGGAATACAAAGAAATACGTATTTTATAGACTAGTACCTAAAATAATAGGATATCAAAACCAGAGGCATCAAGGACTTCAGTTTTAACATAGGAATATTTCCATCATGGCTCAGACCTGTCTTTCATGACTCAATAGATTTTAACCAAATATGACTGCTCATTATAATAAAATGATAAAATATGGTAATGAAGTCAAAAGTTTTCCCAAGGTTAGTATTTTATTTAATAATTTCACTATTAGGGAGCTAGGAAACTTAGCACTGATGTATATAATGCACAAAAGATGTATAGAGCAGCAGTGAAAGGAGTCAAACTGGACATCCAACAAGAAGGCAGGAAACAACTACTCACATGCAGGAACACACAGACAATCAGCCTTGAAAATTAGTTTTCTTGTCAAATCTTTAAAAATGTGAATTCCTTAGTTTATTTTCTTCACTGAACAAATCACCAGAACAAAGCATTGGCATGAAATAAAAACCACACATCATCTCCCCAGGGTTCCTTAGCTTTGAGGTCCAGGAGAGTCTTCTCTGGCCATTGCCCCCACCCCCAAGCTGGCCACAACTTCTCAAGGCTTCTCAGCTGGGCCTGAGAGACTGTTTCCTGGTTCTGGATGCTGACTGAAAACATGTATGGTGCSATGTGGAGCCTCAAAACACAACAKCTCAGTAYCCCCAGAATGAGTGATGCCTTGCGGGATACAGTATAAAAGCCACAGTTGTTTCTGTATTACTTTTTGAGAGTGACACCTGTCATTTCTGTCATAGGCCATCATTAGTGATCAGTCTTGATACAGTATGGGAGGATTCTGCATAAGAGTCAGGAGGTCCAGATCATGAAAGGACATCTTGGAATGAGAATCTAGCTATTTCATGCATGACAATGATAATGACAACCTATTAACCGAGTGGAGAGATGGCTCAGCTGTTAAGAGTGCATAACGCTTCTGTAGTGCACCAGAGTTCCACAGCATGCATATCAGGTGTCACACAACTATCTGTAACTCCAATCTTAGGTGGACCCATGCCCCTGTCCAGCCTCCATGGGTACTTAGAGATGCATGTACCTGCCCTTCCCTCATAATTTACAAAGAAAAGGTTAACTGAGCAAAATAAAAAATAAAAAACCTTAATTATTATAGGAAAAGGACAATATAAATAACAGATGCTTTTTGTCTATATTATTATTTTAAAAAATAATTGTAATTTATGTTCTTTTTTATTTATGAGTATTCTGTATGCATGTACATCTGCATACCAGCAGAGGGCATCAGATCCCTTTATAGGTGGTTTTGAGCCACCATGTGGTTGCTGGGGATTGAGCTCAGTACCCTGGGAGAGCAGCCAGTGCTCTCAGCCACTGAGCCATCTCACTAGCCCGCATTGTCTATATTATTAATAATGGTTTGTTTTTTTCTGTATAGATTTTCACATAAGAATTATATAGTGGGCTGGAAAGATGGCTCAGCAATTAAGAACATTTGCTGCCCTTCCAGGGACCGGTTCCCAGCATCCGTGTGGAGGTCTAGTAGCAAGATGTCTGTGACTCTAGCTGTGAGGGATCTGATGTTCTCATCTGACCTCTGTGCACTCCCTTACATSACATAGGCCCACAAAGACACACACACATAAATAGAAGTAATAAAAAATGATTCTTTAAAAAAGAATTTTATAACTAGCACAAATTTGCTCATTATATTCTTTGTAAATGCTGAAGAAACTCAGAACAACTGTTGACCAGTCAATATTAATTAGTCTTACCTTCAGTATGAACATGCACAATACAAACCAAAGGGTTGAGTATTCCAGTAACTCCATCTGATTAGGTGAATTTAGACTGCCGAGATTTGAAAGGATCTGCACCCCTCAGAGCACAGGCATTGTGTATKGATTCAAAGAGAGTAACCAGGCTTCTGCCTGGTGACTGTGAAGCTAATTTTACTTCCACCTTTTAGAAAGATACTTTGTGCCTAGGTGAGGTGGCTTCTCAGGTAAGTTTCTAACTTCAAGCACCATTGATTTTCTCAGATACTTATTAAATGCTTAATAGGTACTGAAAGCATAATGCTTTCTTATTCAACTGCACACAGTCCGAGATTCACGAGGAATTTCAAGGTGTTTTTGGAAAGAAAGGTTGCTGCAAATGTTTATGTTTCACTTGCTCCATGCAATCCAGGCACTGCCACAGCACACCAGAGCTTGGCATTTGGAGACATGAAAAGCAATACAGAAGTTTCCTGCAGCATTAACAGCTTCGATTGCTTGCTCCACGGATAGAGCCATATCTGTGATTCTGCGCACTTAACCCTGAGCAGCATCTGTTGACACCCAGCAGAGGTCGATCCTGGTATTTTATTATTTACTGGTATTTCCTTCTGCAGGATGTCTGCTCTGCTTGTCTTCCCGCATGAGAGAGTACAGATGTTCCTGAAAGCTTCTTTGCCTGGTGGATTGACTTGAAGCAAGATGCTGGGAGAGAGGGGGCGGAGCTTAAGAGGAGCTGTCAGGGCCAGCCAGGGAGAGGCAGCAGGCTTTTGGCTTTGAGTTGTTTCTCCAGGAAATACATTCACTTTTGTTTCTGCTGAATCAGAGAACAAAATGTTCTGCTGCTCTTTTAAAGTTTCAATATCCAAATGTTACCATGACAAGGATGCTGTTGGGTAATCTGTTTCCATGAAATGTCACTAAGATGTTTCTTGGAGTCTGTGGTACAGAGACCTGGATGCAGGAAAGGTGGATCCAAAGATCATGGAAGATGTTATGTGACTGTAAATAGGGATGGGGGAGCTATTGTGAAGTCCAAAAAGTTCTAGATATCTCTTGTTGAGTTCCGTAGCTATCTGCAAGAGAAACTTATGGGATGGATGGGGAAGCGGCGCAAAAAGAATTGGGTCAAGGAGACATTGCCTTTCAAGACCCAAATTTTAATAAATGTGAGCAATAYATAGTCTGGAAGATTCCCTCCCCTTAGGCCTGAGGTGGAGTCTTGGGATCTTGCTGGCTCTGGATCTCAGCAGGTGGGTGGCTCCGGAATGCTTCTAGGTGAGGCTGGGTTGTTCTATAGAGAACAAAAGGCCAGGAAATTCACAGGCTGAGGATTGAACAGAGCAGAGGCCGAACTGCCTAGCTCGAATGCTGAAGTGAGGGAAGGGACAATCTCTATCAGAATRTCACTCAAAGGATAAGACCACTGCACCCTGTGAAGGGATTTACAAGGTCACTTGTGATATAGACACCCATGACATGTTTAACAATGTGGCCATATGTGCTTGAGCAGGTGTGTTTCCTGGCAGATGGAAATAACCAAAGTCTGCCCCRGGGAAGGAAAGAGCCTTGAGGATGTTGCTCTTTAGAGGCTACATTGAGAAGATATATCTAGCTCATTCGTGAACTATGGCCATGAACATATTCCACAAGGGGGTACTCTCAATCATATATAAAAGAATGCACAGGAGGAAGTCAGACACCAGGGCATGGGCTAAGCCAAGAATCAAAATCATACTCGGGCTTTTGGACATACATGTGCACCAAAGCAGACCAAATATCTGCACAGTGGAATGCAGAAACATCTCGGTCACATTCAAACCACAAATTAGGCGGGTGGGGGGTGGGGGGGTCCATAAAGATTAGTCTGAGAGGTGAAAAGAAGTCCCCCGACTTCATTTCCCCTACACTGGCACAGATGGTGACCATACATCAGAGCTTAAACGAAATGAATGCGTAATGGCAAGACAGAGTCAGGCAGAGAGATGCTAAGTTACAGGTTCARCTTTCAAACTTCCAGTCAAGAACTTCTCCTTTGCCAGTCAAATCCTTTAAYGTGTGAACACAGCATCCAAGGTGGGCTGAGTCAGATAAGGCCTTTTAGGAAGCCTGACTGGTTTTACTGCCCCATCAGCTTCCTCCCTGGGGCAGTAGGGCGGGCTGTCAGATCCAGACTAGCCCTGTCCTTGTGTCTACCCTCTCCCTTTGCCCACCGTACTCTGTCACTGTATTTATGGAATGCTGAGCTTTAGTTTGCTACTCTGTTTTCCAGTGTTCAAACGTTACAGTGTAAGGAAGACAGYTGTGCCACGGGTGGCCATGGCTCCACGTGGGTCCACCCTTTGTGTTCTGTAATGGTTGGAGGCGATAGCTCGGCCTTCAGTGGTGTCTCCCACGGTCTTCTTCCTGCATGGGAGGACAGTCCTGGGACTAGCTCTTGATGATGAATAGGAGGATCCCTTCTGAGGCGACTTTCAAGAATCAGATGAGTTTCCCACAGGTTTCTCCAGCGAACTACAATCAGTGTGATGAAATCTTAGTGGTAAACGATCCGAGGATTCAATTTAGATCTGTGTCATTCTAGGAAGGAAAATTGCTTACTTTCTTTAGGTGTAACACTGGCACTTTATTTTTTTAATATGATATAATATAAACATGATAATAATATATATTTATGATACAT
>BDUI01002781.1:146151-156373 GCA_002335545.1 Apodemus speciosus | reverse complement strand
CAAGTGTTCTATACCTATATCCTACCTCTGATTGAAATTTTCTTAAACTCAAAAGATTTTTCCTCTTCTCTCCTCTTCCCTGACCTCATCTTTCTTTCAAGATCACCCCAAGTTGGCCTCAGACTTGCCTTCCTCTTGGCTTAGTCTCCAAGTGCTAAGATGACAAGCCCAAGAGACTTTTTAARTGGATAGTTAAAATCTTTCATTTATTCTCTTACCAGTTCTCTTTTGATGAAAGTATAAATTCATCTTTTTGATGTTTTGATATATAAGAAGAGAAGTTGCTGGCTCAACTTTAATAATTCATTTAAAAGTATGAGAAACTTGTAGTTTGTGCTTTCTTTTTAAAGTTATTCATTATCATTTCTCACAGAACAATATTTATTATGAATTTGGTGATACTGGTTTAGAGGTTTTTTTGTTTTGTTTTTTGTTTTTGTATTTTGTTTTGTTTTGTTTTGTTTTGTTTTGTTTCGAGACAGGGTTTCTCTGTGTGGCCCTGGCTGTTCTGGAACTCACTTTGTAGACCAGGCTGGCCTCGAACTCAGAAATCTGCCTGCCTCTGCCTCCCAAGTGCTGGGATTAAAGGCGCGCACCACCACCGCTCGGCTTGGTTTAGAGATTTAAAGTAACATTTAACTTACCATCCCATTTCCAGTTGAACTTGGGTTGCTATAGATGAATTTTCCTGAGGATACTACTAACTTCAAAGTAAAAGCTGCCTAAGCTACTAAAGTACATCTGAATATAAAGTGTCTTAAGGTTGAATTTAAAGTTTTTATGAAATTCCCACTGYRTGTACAGGATTTCTCTCAGTATGGTGGGCTAGAGTCAGTTTTGTTGTCTTTTTTTGTTTGTTTGCTTTGTTTGTTYGTGTTTCTATTTGACTCATTTTACCCTAATTTCTAAGGGTGGGAATTAAAAATTCCAAATGCTATCCCTTTCCTTGGCAAATTTTAAGCAGTAATCTGGATTATGCTGCTGCCATTAATGATTTTTTTTCTTATTTTTTGGCTTTTAGATTTTGAGCTATAATAGGTTTATAAAAGTTGTTCCTCGTGACTGAACAACTTCAGGAAGGAACTTTCTGTAACTCTTTTCTCACCAAATATGGAATCACTACTATATGTGAACTTGGCAATTATGATCTCCTGTAGGACTTTGAGACTTTGGTCTCCAGACCCTACTATACATCCTTTGCTTAGTGGCAAAGTTAGGTAACAAGAAAGGTAACAGACATCCCTGCCACTCAGGCCTTACTCCATCATCTTTAGTACTTCAGTGGAAACAAGAATTGTTAGAAATGGTAGAGGATGGCACTACATGAAGGAATGCCAGAGACAGACAAGATGAAGAGAAAGTGCAGTGGTTTTAGTGGAAGAACAAGGGTGATGATTCATTTGTTTATATATATTTAGGAAATTCAGGTATTGGTGTGACTTCAGCATGGCTGGATCATTCTAGAACCTCAATTTATACCGCATTWCTTAGTTCTATTTTGCTCTGTGCTGGCTACTTCTTTCTTAGGCTGGCTATAGATAGACTAGAGTAAACATTGGCACCTTCAGAGCTACGTGAGCATGAGTGCCTCTGTCTCAGAAGCTTTGTCAAGGCACCCCAGGTCTGGGAATGCCACTGGGACCAGTATACTAGAAAAGTATTCTGCTGAACAATTCTTTAGTCAACTCAGCTTGWGTTATACCCAACTACAGAGTATGTATGCATTGAGGTTGGCTATGTGGCTACCTCACTAAGAGGGGCAGTAGACTGTGGCTGGGACTTGTATCCAAACCCTGTGGGGTAGTTGTATAGTAAGATACTGTTCTGTTGCCAGAAGAAATAGAGAATACTTAGGAGAAAATAATTAAACAGTAAGCCACACTTAGTGCACGTGGCTTCTGTGTGAAATTACATCTTGTAGCCTTATTGTAGGCTACATTTAAAACCAAAGTATGCTTGAGTAGTCTCTATAGCCTGCGGATGGTGGAGGTACTGGGGAAATGATTTAATCAGCAGTGCTGGCCTTGCACATATGAAGACCTGAGTTCAATCCCCAGGTATGAAAACACCAGGTGGGGCAGCATGCGTTTAAAATTCCAGCTCTGTTGCTTACAGTCTTAGTGCTAGTGGGAGAAACAGACCTGAGGGCATTGGCTAGCCAGCCTAGTCAACTTGGCAAACTCTGGGCCAGTGAGAGACCCTGTCTTAAAAAACAAGGTGAGTAGCACCTGAGGAACCATTCCCAAGGTTGACTTCTGCTCCATACATACATGGTACCCGTGGGAATCCAGACCTTTCTACTTCTCATCTAAGTTTCTCAGTGTAACTGTATGAAAGTTATACCATTTTAGCCATTCTTTCAAAAATGTATTGGATGCCTATTATGTTATTTTGTCTTTAATTTTTTTGAAAAATATTTTAAAATTTTRGAGTCCTAGATTTCAAGATTATTTAAAAATGATTCCCCCCCCCCCACACACACACATTTTGTCTCAGTTTCTCAAATAACCAGTCTAGAGGATTTATGCAAGCTAATAACTTGGTTCTACCAAGTTATATTTTAAAACATTTACCAAGGCTCACTGGGTATCTCCCTCCTTTTTATTTATCTAAAGTGCTCTGGGATTTTAAATGTCTACACAAAGCATAGAGTAAGCCTCGTCTGGAAGACCCATGCCCAGCACATTGCAGGCTACTCAATTTATCTACCTTGGAAGGATGAAAGGCTAAGTTGAAAAATCATTTATCAGTTCCACTTCAGTTGTTACATTTTTGCTTCAGAAACATCCTTCATCTCCTGAGTCTCATAATCTCTTGCCTTTGAGGTTGCTTCATAGACATGCTTTCACTCAAACGCTTTCAATTTGAACTTCTTCAAGAGGGTTGCCTATCTCCCAGAATTCGCCTCTAGGGACTATTTTATAGCTGTTATTTCAGCTCCTCCCCTTCTGGCTTTTGAAGAAAGTCCTCTAACCAAAGGCATTTCTAAAGGGACCATGTTAGTCAAGCAATGCAACTGCTTTTTCAGGACTGAACCCCCAACCTGGAGTTCCGAGAGGGGAAAAAAAGGACAGAACAAGAAAACCCAAAGAGATGGTCCAACATACCCTTTGCTCTTCAAAAGGAGCATAACCCCTACTTTCCTCCTGTGATTGACAGAATCTCACTAAAATAATGTAGTCTGGGTTTTTACATGAAAATAATTCTCTGAGAAACGTGCAACTTTGCCTTATCCAAGCCACCCAGTGCACAAGACCTAACTGGAATCACAGCTTCCAGTTTACATTTTCATGAGTATGTAGTGGAACCTGTCACATGTTGGGGATTCAGCCTTTATCCTTCCCTTCATCCTCTAGCTTCCTCCCTGACACTATATCTCATGCTGTTCTTCAGAATTGCCTTTCCTTTTCTTTATATGTTCTACCTCCTCAACCCTGTTACAGACTCACACTCAGGAGTCCTACTCTGTATGTATTTGTTTTATATTTTTACAAAGTGTCAAGTAAAATGGCTTTTGGTGATTACGGTACTTAGTTTAAATRATTTCTAATACCATCTAGCTATCATGGCAGACACAATGAAAAGTGAAACACAGTTCCTGCTGTCAAAGAGCTTTAACCCTTTAGAAACTATGTTACTTGTATGTCTAATATAAATGGATCATTCAGGAGAAGGCAGTTTCACTTCAGGAAAGCAGGGTATCATTTGTGGTCTCAGTGGCCATGGATATTATTGGTATATTAACAGTATACTTAATGGTCAATTAAGTAGGTCAGTCATTATAAGAAACATTGAAAAGGAAAGTAGTAATGACCAGTGTCCCTCACGTGTATAATTCTTGATGGGAAAAACTCTTGTCTAAGAGGTGTTTGTTTTGTTTTGTTTTGTTTTWTCTCATTTGCTTCTAAACCTTGGAATCAGTGAAGATTATATTTACTATGGGTATGTGAAAGTCTCCTGTGCAGCTTTCAAAGTCCTGTTTTCTGATTTCCTTGATGATCAGAAAACAGAATTATCAATCTTGACTTTTCTGCTGTGGTCTTTTGTATTGAGATTAACACTCCAGAAGAAAGGAGAGATTTCTTGTTTCTGGCAGCTGCCCTGACAGGTCAGCACTGATCCTACCCTGCTTGACCAGACTTGTTAATGACTTTTTATAATACTATTACAACACTCTTTCTGTCCCTCCCAAAATTCTATGAGTTTGGACTATTTCTGGAATTTTTTTTTTTTATCATTTATATCTGTCACWTGTTTCTATAAAGTGATTTTGGCTCTTGGGATAGGATACCTGCTAAAGTATATGAAACTATTACACTGTTTTACTAAATAATTTTTCTCTTTAACAGAATTGTATTTTAATTTTTTGATTCTTTGTTTCCATTATGTTCAGATAGTTATTGGAATGAGAGAAGAAATCTTCCTGAACTAAGATTTTTATGTTACCAGAAAACTGCCACAGTCACCTGTTTTCCACCCACCTGATATCCACCTCCCTTTAACCCAGCCTTTCCTGAAAGTAAATTTTGGTTTTTATTTTGTTAAAATCAAATTTTATCCCTTTTGCATCATTCTGGACCYGTGTCTTGCCTGGATTATTACTCTATTTCCGTATTTCAAATTGCCAAAATCAGTTTATCCAGTGCAGGATTGGCGTGCAAATGAATGAATGCAGCASATGACTGCAACTAAAACCAATAAGTAAATAGAAATTTCATTAATATCTAGCATTTCTTTGCCCACAGTTATATCAGTACTAAGAAATTGTAGCGGAGGAAATAAAACAAGAAAAGCTACATTTTATCAAAAATTATGAAATTATTTTCATTTTCCTCCATAGGTTTCAAGAGGAAATATATTTATGCTTACTTTCTATGTTGATTGCTTCTGCCACGTGACTCTGGGTTCTTATTATTTGTAGTTAACTTCATTTTAAACTTTGAAACAACACAGTGAGTTAAGAAGAGTCCGTGTTCTACACAGATTAAAAGAAGTGTATTATTAATGAGATAGAGCCCAAATTAAAACATGCTTTCCCTCAAAGGTAGATTTAAGAACACTGCTTCCTAGTTAAGAGGTTGTTGTCTCCCTCTATTTATAGAACTTGAATTTGAAAATAAGTAATGGAGATTGTTTCATTTCATATTGAAGTGTATSGTTGATAACATCTACCAAAATAAAACAGCCATGCTTACTATTTCTCATAATTATCAGTATTTTATATAGACTGSTCTTTTTTGTTGAAATTAGATTCTTCCTGTAGTGCCTTATTTCTTTCCCCTGTGATGTTGCTTTGTTGGCTTGTTCATCTACCTTGTAGACCTTGGTGACCCCATGTTCTAGTGTTTTACTTTTCAGTAGGCTGAACCAAAAGACAGCCCTTGGTTGCTGGCAAGAGAGCTGAACAAAGGCAGGAAGGAAGGGCTTTAAGCATGGGACTCTGGCATAGAAAACAGCAGCCTGGATTCCAACTCCGCGTAGGAAGCCAGCTCCGTAAGGTTATGCCACTGCTCTGCCAGTTCTCCTATTACCGCCTGTAGCCTCTGCACTGTCCAAAAGTTATTTCATGACAGAACAGGCTGAACAAAAAAGAGCTTGTTAAAACCGTTAACGTTTCCTGCTTCACATATCCATGCATCTGTTTGGGGCCAGCCTGCCTTTTAACTGTGTGTGTGTGCTCAGCTCTGTGCTTACAGTGAGATTCAGTGGTGTTTTGTCTTTGAGACAAAGGCCTTCCAAAAAACCCCTTTTTTCTTTGATTTCAATATTGAAGAAAAAATGTGTTAGAGCCATTCAGATATGGTCAGGAGACATTAAAGTAAACAAGGGCACCTCTGCTATAGAAAAGAAACCCTAGCACAGCTCAGGGTGGTCAGCACCTGAGCGGGAGCTTYAGGAAGTAGTCAGGCATCAGAGGGTAAATCGTATATTACAAGGTAATTATTACCATGGTAAGCTACATGAAAACCTGGTTTATGCATCATTGGAAGATAAATTGCTGTTGAGGGGTTTGGACCTAAAGGTCATTAATATATCTTACATTATACATTTGAGTCTGTCAATGTTTTTGTGACCTATTATGTAAAGGAAACAACACAGAGGAATCTCTGCCACCCTTCCATGCTAGTCTTCTTACTACCACCACAGTGAGAGAAGCCAGTGTATTTTTCTGTTTCAGTTTACAAATTTTAAGCAGTTTTTGAGATGACATATATATACATACATATATGTTTTATATTCTTTTTAAATATTACTAGAGACCTTTTATAGACAATAAAAAAGAGACAGACAAAACTTGTACTTCTAAGCAAGAGATAGCACTTTTGCATATTATTGTTAAGGCCCAACTAGGATTAAAATCAATTTAATAAAAAATCAAATGCTGATAAAAAGAAAATTTATATTGGTTTCAGTTATGTAGTTAATTGTAAATAGTACAATTTAGATACACTTATAGATTTTTATTAAGGATATTTTTACAGATATAGGGTTATGATGTATTGGATAAATTTTCACATTTAAAAGTACGGTTCATTTAACAGAATAATTTGTAAAGTTTACCTTAGCACACTTAGACCTTTCCTTCATTTATCAAGGAATTCAGACATATAAAAGTATGTATGTATATATGCATGTATGTATGTATAACAATAAGGTAGAGTAAAAAAATATTTTACTTGTTTTTATTTTAAGGCTTATGTAGGAATTTGGTCTATAATGTGTCAAACAGTAAGCTACTCAGATATGTTCCAGTGATAGTCAAAATTTTTATGCTGCAGCTGGCCTGTGGGTTGGTATTAGCTGGTTAATGAGTATATAACAAAATGCCCCAAATGGAAAGCTATTTCTGATTTAAACTCATGACTCTTCCACATTAGTGTTAGTATAATTGATGTCTTCCTAGTTCCCAGTAGAAGTATTTTATAATACCACAGCAAAGCATGGTTGGGAACGAGAAGTGCTGTCTCCTGGAAGTTCTCTCATATTTCAGCTAAAACATACTCAGCAAAAAAGATATGTAAATTAAAAGAAAATCTCCAATTTCCTATTCTAAGGAAAGCTTTGATTTCTGCTGATTCAGGAAGGAAGGTTGACACTGCAGCTTCTCATTTCATYTGGAATAATCACTTTCCCTTTTGAAAAGTCTTTCATTTTAGTAGCAGTATCTTCTAAAACAGTCCATTTTGCATGGATGAACCTGTTTTTCTCTAGATAACACAGAAAATACAACTATCATAAACGGTAGCCTGCTTTTTACAGTATTGCTTTCCTGGGTGTCCAGTGAGATACTGAAGTGCCAGGCTGCTCATTCAGGAGGTTTCACTGATTTTCTTAGCAACCTTCCTACCCCAAACCCAAATAACAAGAATTTTATATCTTTTGAATTGACTACCTCTATAAAATATTTAACTCTAGGATTTAAAATAAGATGCCGACAAGCTAATGAAGATGGCTGATATCAGTGGCGTTCTCCCTAAAGCCTGTGTCTCATTTTAGTTCTAGTTCTCTGTCTCAGCACAGTTCTTGTTTTTAAACATTGCACTATTGGATTAAGCTAGATACTGGATTATTTTACAAATTCCAATGTTTTCGCAGTTTTTCTTGTGTCTTTCTCTAGCACACAGCAAGACACAGCTAAAATGTGATAACAAGCTTGCTCTTACTGTGAGGTGTGTGTGCGCAGAGCTGCTCATTGTGTCCTTCCTATTTGGCTGCCACGTGTGGAAAGTATCACTGCTTACTGTCTAAAGAAATAGGAAGAAAATTTACAGGCATTTGAAAAATAAGTTTGAGCACAATCGATATACAGTCTACTTAAATTTCCAAACAAAGGTCAAATTCTTTGTTTAGATTTCTGCCAAATTATGCTCTAAGCAAACTGAGTTTTTTTAGTTTCTATGGAAGATAGAAATTTGTGCATGGATCTATTGTGTGCCAGTTATTTAATTTCTGTGTTTTATGTATAAAGCATGTCCTTGCTGTCCATAGTACTCGAGACATGCTCTGAATGGAGCATGCATAGCAGTGCTCGCTTATGTAATATTGGCCACTATATTTCTCATACTATATTTATACTGTTACTGCTTTGTGCTACCAAGTACTTATATCGAATTTTGTATTCCGTATAGACAGTGCTTTTGTATTTCCTCCTGATAGCACATTTTCTTGTATTAATACAATAAAGCCAAGATGACAGGATGACAGAGTAAAGCTCTTATTAAAAACATGTTCTAATTGTTGCAGAGATATTAATGGAAAGCTAGAGCCTACTGCCTCCAGTTATTTCAAATTATGTATTTTATATTTACAGTTTACATTTACATACTAATTTTATCTATTAAGAATTGCTTTCAAATTAAAAGATTTACATATGTTTAAACAAACGCATGAAATTACATTTGAACTCCATAAATGAATTCATTGTATCAGCAAACTGATGCTTATTCTACATTAAGGAAGGCCAGATTCACTGAGAAGTTTGACCCTCACTTTTATGAATTAGGATGAAGGAAGCCAGCATATCCAGAAAGCATATCCAGAGGTCCCAAATGCTCAGATTACTCTGATTAAAATGTAAATTTTTGAGCCAAATTCGAAGAATTAGGGTTTGAATTTTAGAATTATTCCTTAGCAAGGTTCCCAACATAAAAATTGTTCACTTTTTAAGGTGTTAGTAAGTTAGATACTTTAAATGATAAGTAATATATTTAAATTATATATATGTGTGTGTGTATTATCTTGATGTCATAAGTGTGCCTTATAAGATTTATGTATGTGATAAAAATAATTTTAAGATCTTTCTTGGAGAATTCAAAACCTTTGTTATAAAATGAGCAATCAGTGTTCTAAGTTGTCTAATACTGAGAAATCATTTCATCATTTTGTACGACTACCTACAAGTGCATTGGAAAATCTTTAATCCAGATGTTTTTTCCTTTAAAAATATTACACATCCTTTGAGAAGAACCTGTTTTAGAAGGGATAAAAATGTGCCTTCTTTTATTCCGTTTTGAAAGCCATCATTTGTATTTTATCAGTAAATCATAAGTACCATAAAAAGCACTGTCAAGATCTACACACTCATGGTAAAATTCTTATGCATTTCTAGACACATATTTGTAAATATCTGAACAACTCTTTAAACCAAAGTGTGGGTTGTGCTAGGATATTTTGTTTACTTCCTTTTCAGACGTGGTCAATTGGAAATCACAGCAAAGGTGACCCGGTAGTCCCCTGAAACCCTTTCAGTCTGCTTAGAACTGTAATAGCAGCTAACCAGAGTCCAGATGCACACGCTACTCATTCTAGCTTCTCTGTTAGCTCACAAAGAGAAGTATACACTACATGTTTGTGTATAGTAACAAATTGCCGTAACGCTATGTGGTATGGCCTTTCACAATGCTTGTCTGCTGTGTGTCTAAACTTTCAGTTCTGTATATTGTGACTCTGTTCTGTTCTTGTGTTCATCAATAAGGGGTTACCTTAAATTAAGCATTTTAGGTATGCCTATTGTTTCCCAAGCCTGCTTTGTATTGTACCCCATAGGGTTCCTGCTTGGTTTGACTTAGAACCTCAGTCCTTTTGCTCTCTATACCTGCCTCTGTACAGCCCTAGCCTCTTTGTTGAACTRGTTAATCCTTATGGAGTGAAGTATGAGGCAAAGGATTCACTGTGCTGGATTGGCTTTAAAAAATAAACAGCAAATACAGCAAAACACAAGCTGCTCCCCACCCCTTGCTTCTCCAACAAGAACATTTCTGATGCAAACAAGCTGCTCTACAGCAAGGTGTGTTGGAGTATAGCACTTAGGTTTTGTTTAGATAAAATGGCTTTTTAAAATGGCTCAATTTACTACAAAAATGAGCACATAATTATTTAATAAAAAGATTTTAAAACAAAATACACATCAGTTCTTTAAAAGGCGACTCCTGGTATTTTAAATATTTGATTTGTGGTAAACTTGGTGCGTGAAGGAGATATTTTTAAGWCTTTATGTATTAAAACAGACAAGTGGTAGAGAGTCATTGTTGCCAAGACATCATCTTCTCCTTTTTAAAACCCAACTAATCCTATTGTTTTTGCTCTTTTTCCTTTTTAAAGCACTGGGTTACTTGATGCTTTTCTTATCTACTGTGGCTATGACTAGACTATTCTACCATGATTGATCTGTTCTCTCTCTCTCTCTCTCTCTCTCTCTCTCTCTCTCTCTCTCTCTCTCTCT
>BDUI01002781.1:125532-139149 GCA_002335545.1 Apodemus speciosus | reverse complement strand
GCTTTATGTCAAGATACTGAAAAGTATCTCTCCAAATTGTTGTTCTGCTATAGTTATTTCTCTCAAAGAAGGCCTCTTGTATGGCTATTTGTTGAATTGTGTACCTACTGAATTAGTCAAAGCTCTAGCTAAAACCATTTTTTTCTTTACTTCTCCCCTCCCCCCAAACTTGCTTTTGTTATGTATTGGCTTGCTAATCCTTGTGTTGAGCAGTATCAGACATCACCTTTCTTGGGGGCAGTTAGTCCACTCTTCCGCTTTCTTTGTCAAAGGGCTCCCTTAATAGGAGAAGTCAACAGGGAGGACAAAAAGGATTGAAAGTTGTATTTAATCAGGGTCAGAGAGGTGGTGTTCAGAGTGACGGGCCCACAGGCAGGCCAGCCTTTTATGCTCGCCGACGCAGATGGTCCCAGAGCATTCAGCTAAGTGAAGAGAAAGCTGCCCAGTGAAACCTATTGTAGGGTAGCATCGTTACAGTTGAGAAAGGTTGCCAGGGGTAACTAGAGAGTATCACCAGTATCGTGTGATCACTAGGCTGTGCCATTGAAAATGTTAGACTGAGGATTGTATTGGGTCCCTTGGCATCTTGATGTTCATATGTAAGCATTATTAGCTTATATTAGTGTTTTTAATTTAATTTTTGTTCTTGCTCTACATTTTTAAACACATTAAAAAAACTAGATATATTTATAATTAATAATTCAAAACTTGCTGGTGAGAGAAAATAACTAATAATATATTTATTGTATGTTTTATAAGCTACACCAAATTATGATGGAGTTTAGGTTTATGAAAAGCCTAAACTTTTAGGTTTTATTAGAAGAGCCTGAAGACGTTTTTCTGAGATTGTTCGGAAGTTTCACCAGTGTATCTCAAATTGAATAGTTTGATGCTTTCCTGTAGTTATCGGTTATAAACGATTATAGTACTAATTATCTGAAAATAGTTTGTAACAGTGAAAGATTGGGCCAAGAAATTTCATACTTTCAGGAAATCTGTCTTTAGTTTTTACCCAAAGCAAAAGTAAAAATGTACATGCTAAGCGAGTCCAAGTTAGTAGCATAACAGCTAATACTCTTAATATACTAAATACGATTTTAATAACCAATTTTAGAATTCTTTTATTTTAGCCTTTCTCCTATTTCTGTATTTCAAGAAATTATTTGTGGTCACATATAAAATATAAACTCAGCAGTCTCCCACAGAAGAAAAAGCAAAGCGATTTCAGCATAGTAGAAATGTGAAATTTGAAGTGTAACTGAGATTTAAGGTAAAGTAGCAATAGACTTGCAAAGATTAGCTTTAAATTAGATTAGCATTCAACTCAACATAGTTAACTTTATGCTAACTAGAGCTGTCTTTAACTTATACCTGTTACCCACTAACTGGTAAGTAAGACATTGGGTGAAGACAACAGGATACTGTACCATACCACCAATAATTTCATACTCACGAGGCATGAGGGACAAACTCATATTAAAATCAGCAACTTAGCTTTTTCTCCATGTTAAAATATGAATGAATTTTTATAATTTAGACAATTCATAACCATTGACATAAAGATAAAAGCACACACACACACACACAGAGCGAGAGAGAGAGAGAGAGAGAGAGAGAGAGAGAGAGAGAGAGAGAGAGAGAGAGAGAGAATTTGGTGATGTTTAGCACAAGCTTCTAAATGTCCACAATTACAAAGAGGTCTGCTGACATACAAAGCTCTTCATTGGAAAAATTACCCTTTATGCTAGTAAAAATGACAGAAATGGTGATTTCTTATTTCCTAGAAAACAAGTAAAACATAGCTAGTAGGTTCTTTCTCAAAGAGAAAGTATGACTTCTTAAAATACAAGATTTATAAATAGAGGTGGGAGTGTCAAAGCAAATCGTAATTGAATTGCTATACTAATGAGCCTTGGTAAATCAAAGAGATCCGTACTGTAGTTTATGGCTCTTAATCTTTTGGATTGTCAATTGCCTTTTGCTTTGCTTTGCTGCTGCTGCTGCTGCTGCTGCTGCTGCTGCTGCTGCTGCTGCTGCTGCTGTTGTTGTTGTTTTCAAGATCAGGACTCACTAGCCCTGCTGTCCTGGAACTCATAATGTGATCAAGACCTTGAAAGCAGAGATTTGTCTGCCTCCGCCTCAAGCACTAGGATTAAAGGTGTGTGCCACTATGCCCAGCTTGCTCATGCCAAATATTTGACTGAACACATGGTAAATGGCTTAAAATTATACTAGAAAACCAGTTTTAAATATATATGTCACGTGTTTTCACTTATATTGCTTCTGTGATATAAGCATCTGTATGGTAGGAACAGGATAGTTGGCATAAAAATGTTATATTAAATTTCAGCTTAGAGTCTCCCTATCACTCTGATCTTTGAATCTTTGCAGGTAGCATAAATAT
Organism: Apodemus speciosus; assembly: GCA_002335545.1. Taxonomy (NCBI): domain Eukaryota; kingdom Metazoa; phylum Chordata; class Mammalia; order Rodentia; family Muridae; genus Apodemus; species Apodemus speciosus. Next base: position 136,745 of record BDUI01002781.1, on the reverse strand, counting down.
GAGAGGAAACATAAAATATTTGTTGCCAGCTCAACAAAGATTAAAAACAAAACTGTCTTTAAAACGCAACGATAAAAATATATTTCCTTGAAAATAGCTTTAAACTAACTTTACTGGTAGTCTGTTTTTGTTTGTTTGTTTTTTAATTAAGCCATTTTCTTCTCTCTTCCCCCATATAATATAAACACACTATATATGTTAAATACTATATATACATATATTGCATGTTTTGTGTATGTGTATATGTGAGAGAGACAGAGGGAGAGAAAATATGTGGGCACTTGAAGTACTTGTGTTGAGGTCCTAGGCCAACTTTTAGGAATTAGTTCTTCYACCTTTATATATATATTTTAAGTGTAGATTTGGCTTCTGCTAGCTTTAAATTAGAAACCAGAAACCTAATTTAGATCTTGCTGATTAAGTTTTACTTAAATGTGAAGCACAAAGCCTTTCTTTAATTTCCTTTTTCTGTAATCATAATATATGACTGTTAATGAGATTAGTAATTGGAGTCTTATGGCAGAACTTATTAATAATAGTGCCAATATCAAATCTATTTCTATATCTTAAGTATTTGAAACTTGTAGTAAGAAGGTACAACCAGAATAGTTACAACTTATTTGTTAAAATGAAAACCATCATGCCAATCCTGGCAAATTTCTTCAGTAACAATAGTTATGCTGGCTGATCTATACAGCAGGGACTCACATGCTTGCTAAGTATTTAATCTTGGCTTAAGATAATTGTAAGAATTGGCTTACATAGTTAAGAAAAAAGACTTTGTCACCGATATAAAATAAAATAGAAGGAATCTTAAGATATTTGGAACAAGCATGGTGATGTTCACAGTCGTGTTATTTATTGGTTTAGAGAAAATTCATGAATGGGAAATTCTAAAATGCAGTTAACCAGTTGTAGTACTGTGGGCTGTCTTTCTCAGAAAGCCAGAAGAAAGGGTCTTAAAGTATTTTTTATCATAAAGAGATTAATGCTTGAGGAGACAGTTATGTTTAACCTGATTATACACTCTATATATCAAGTGCTATCCCATTGCTAAGTGTAAATTTATTTTTGATGTGCAAAAACCTTGTTAGTTTAATACTTACCTTAAAAAATTAGAAAACTCAGGCTATTTCTTATGACTATCAATTATATTTCAAATATATTTAGATTAATTTATTTTTGTTTTTTGTTTTGCCTGTGTGTGTCATGTGAATGCTCGGTACTTGTGGAAGCCAGAAGAGGGCATCAGTCCCCTGAACTGAAAGTACAAATGGCTGTGAGCCGCCATGTGGGTCTGGAGGCCAAACCTAGACCTCTGCAGGGATAAGTACTCTTAACCAGTGAGCCATCTCTCCAGCTCCAGAATATCAGTTATTTCTCAAAAACACTATGTGAGGTACACAGGATTCAGCTTCATGTAATGCTTTGCTGGCACCATACTGAATTCCAAGTAAGTGTTGAACGGAGCCCCTCCATTTTATCTTGAGTAGACCCTGCAGATTATTATTTAGTTCTGATAAAGACCACAAAGTCTTTTCATTTTGGACAAATCTATCAATATTCTTTGACTTCATTCCTATCTCTATAAGGTAGTAGTAGCCTTTCCCATCATTTTAATTTAAGGACTTGGTCATCTTTAGAGTAACCTTTCTTTTAGTTCCTTTTCTCCCTATTATACTGAACCAGTACACTTCAGGAATTTACTTTGCTTTACTTTTCTGGCCTCTGGAGAATTTGCAACCACTCTAGTAAGTGATTTATAACAGTTGTTTCGATTCTGACTATTGTTAGTAGGCAATGATCAGACAGCTTTTATGTGTAATAAAACCTTTATAGAAGTAAAAAAAAAAAAAAAAAAAAAAAAAAAAAAAAAAAAACCATACTGTGAGGAGTGATCTTGACTACAGAGTTTCAGTTTATAGAATACAAGAAAGAACAGTAAAACAGCCAAAAACATTGGGGTTTATTAACTATTTATAAAAGTATAAAATATTCTGCCTACTTCTAGAAGTACTATATACATGAAATTAAAATGTTAAATATTTCAAAAAATTGAATTATGTACACATATAAAAACAGTGGTTCAAATAATAAGTGATATTGATGAAATAACCCCTGTTAATGCCTTGTAGCTGTTGTACAGTGATCCTGCAGACATGCTTATATTTTTATATTCGCCAGCGTTAGTCATTTGTAACCGGTTACTTTGGGGAAAGTGTGAGTAGCTGAATAGGTATCGATAGATAAGCATAATAGGACACTATTCTAGGAGTCCGCCCCTTTGTGTGGTTTTAGCACTTTGTCTTAATTCGTTTTATTAATACTGCTATAAATGACACATTAGGTCTGGGATCTAAATAATATAAAAATGAAGACATCAACTTCTTTGCCAACCACATAGTTTATATCAAAGGATAAAACATTTTTTTCTTTGATAACTTCATATATGTTTATTATGGGTTTTGATTATATCTACTTTCTACTTTCTTTTCTATTCCTGGCAGAGCCATTGAAACTTGGGAAACTTACTAAAGGTCAGATCATTCCCAAAGAATAATATTTCTCCTTTTCACAGCAGCCAATTACCAGTAGCAAAGCCAGGAGTGAGGCCTATGCTTCCTTCCTCATCCATACTGAACTTTTAACTAGCTTGAACTTGGGCAGGGCAGCTAACTGCAGCTGATTTAAGTTCCTGAGTACAGTAGCCATGTTATATCCAGAAGGTAGCATTTCACAGCATTCTGTCTTTGGCTCTTACATTTTTTTCTATCTCCACTTCTAGACTAAGTCTTGGGTGGGTTGATTTAGATATTCCATTTAGAACACTCAGGACTCAGAGTCATTTATTTTCAGTCACCTATTACCAATTATGAGTCCCTGCATTAACTGTTACTCCCTTCAAAATAGAGGTTTCTCTGACAAAAGTTGAGAACAGCAAAGATCTATGGGTATCTTTGTAAACATAAAAGGCTGTTTGACAATGACCATTTAGCAAAACAGCMATACTAGATTTTCCTCTAGGGCTATGAATTTCCCTACCATGGACTTTTGATCAAGTTTACAGTACCATGCATCAATTTCTTTCTGTGGAGCAGACTTCAATTCAGTCAGAAAGCAGTTGGTTATTTCCTTCATGCCACCCCCATACCAATTTGCAAATCTTTCCAGGCTGGTTGATGGTATAGTATTCACAGTCCTGCACCAAGTAAGACCATTTATGTTTTTTCTCCTCTGGTACCCTGCATAGCACCTAGTACATTTAGCACAATGAAAGCCAGCAGAGAGGAAGTTTCCCAGTTAGTTCTAGCTTGATTTCTCTGTATCCTCAAACAAAAGTCTTATCATCTAGTTGTCAACCATATCCTTAATAGTGGTAAGTGAATTTCCTAAGAGCTTCATAAATCTCTAAATTCATGAATATCATTATTTTCTTACCCTTCTTTTCTTCCATATAATATGTATTTCCTTCCAACAGATATTGATTGGCCTGTTAAGATCAACTCTAGCAGTGACCTTTTCAAATTAAACTTTATTTTGTCCCTAAATGAATGAATGTTCTTCTACATATRTATTTGTGTACTACATGAGTGCCTTATGTCTAAGGAGGCCATAGGTAGGTGTCAGAGTCCTAGGAACTAGTGTCGCAGAGGGTTGTCAATCACCACGTGGAGGCTGGGAATAGAACCTGTGTTGCATGGTTGAATAACCAGTGCTCTTACCCAGCCCCACAGGTGACTTTTTAAAAACCATCAGAGTGTGTGTGTGTGTGTGTGTGTGTGTGTGTGTGTGTGTGTGTGTGTTAGTTACAGACAGTGATGAGCAGCCTGGGAATAGAATTCTGGTCTTCTGCAAGAACAGTATATATTAACAACTGAGCCATTGGGGCTGGAGAGATGGCTCAGTGGTTAAGAGCACTGACTGCTTTTCCAAAGGTCCTGAGTTCAATTCCCAGCAACCACATGGTGGTTCACAACAATCTGTAATGGGATTGGATGCCCTCTTCTGCTGTGTCTGAAGACAGCGAAAGTGTACACATATACATAAAATAAATAAATATTTAACAACAACAACAAAGCAACTGAGCCATCTCTCTAGCCACCCAGAAGCGACTCTGTAATAAGGCTTATAATTTTCTTAAAGAAGCAATGTTTTTATCTTTTACTTAAGGATACTGTAATCAGATGCCATTAATAACTGACTACATTTTTTTTTACAGCAAAACTTCCAAACACCTGTACAACATTCCTTTCAGGTTGATAAATCACCAAAATTTTTAGAAACTATCATAGTTTGGGGTCTTTGTAATTTTTTCCAAATTGTCAAAAACACATGGCAAGTATGGGTCAGCTTTATGTCTTCTTCAATGAGCCAGCAGCCTACAGTAGTGAGCCTCAAAGTTTATCTGAGAACCCTTGGTAGTCTTGAGTCTGTTTCTTCAAGTTCAGATATACTTTCACAATGATAATAAAAGTTATTAGCCTTCTTATCTAGAAGATAAGAAAGGGAAAAAGACTTGGAGTTCACGGGACAGGTTCATAGAGCTCTGAATTGGAGGTTAAGAAAGGCAAGGAGGATTTCTGAGTTCGAGGCCAGCCTGGTCTACAGAGTGAGTTCCAGGACAGCCGGAGCTACACAGAGAAACCCTGTCTCGAAAAAAMAAAAAAAAAAAAAAGAAAGAAAGAAAAGAAAAGAAAAAAAGAAAGGCAAGGAGGGTAGTTTACTTTAACATTTGCTTTGGTCACAAGCCTTACAGACATTCATTCTGCAAGGATCTGTAGTTGGAGTTCTGGTCATCTACTATAGAATATAAAAGAATGTATATACTCTTGTAGAGTGGGAATATCCAGAAAACAGTTTAGTAATCTCATGGTTTGAATCTTGAGATGCTTTGTACGACTGAATGGTGTGTTTTCCTCACCTGCTATAGAAGCCAACCAGTTTACTTCTCCGAGATACAGATGGAACTTCGCCTATGTCCTGCTTCACAGGGGCCTCCTTACATTTTAAACACTTGCTTTATTATGTTTTTGTTGGGGTTTGTCCTTTCATTTTCACAAGTGAAAAATCCAAAGTGCCAAGTGTCAAGTGTTCCTATATTCCCTTGCTCTCACTTCTGGCAGACACCTGCTGCTTGCTTGCTATGTGATTATATTTTTCCTTTAGTCTGAGCCGTGGCCGGTGATGCTGCACTTACGGCCGTACATGGGATGGAGAGTAGCTGGGTCATGGATTGTTCTCCTCTATAATATTCCTACCTTCTCCCTCTCCAAGTTTTTGTCGTCTTATTCTTTTGTCTGTTTTTGTTTTGGTGAGAGATTTAATCTGATTTCTATGTACCAAATCAACTCAAAATTTATTTTTCCTTGTTTAAATCTCTTCCCAGTGTGGCCAGACATTCCAGGGTTTCCCTAATTGAATCTTTTTGGAATCTCCTCAACCTATCCTCTATATTAACTAGCACAGGGTGTCATTCTATGATTTTTCCCTCAAGCAACTCACTATTTAGAATAGGCTGACCTAGAACTCTAGAACTCAGAGATTCRCATCATTTTCTTCATCCTGAGGTTCCCCCCTCCCCCCCCACAGGGTTTCTCTGTATAGCCCTGGCTGTCCTGGAACTCACACTGTAGACCAGGCTGGCCTTGAACTCAGAAATCCGCCTGTCTCTGCCTCCCAAATGCTGGGATTAAAGGTGTGCGCCACCACTGCCCGGCTTCCTCCTGAGTTTTGAGATTGAAGGAGTGCACCACCATGCCCAATTTCCTATATTTTAACCTAATGATTACACCTTCTGCCATGGCATTTGCTTCTGTTACCAACATCTTATTTTATTGTTTGTTTCTTTCCTTCCTTGTTTTTATAAAAATTATCTCTAATATCCTGAACGGAGATACATGCATGTAGATCTTTATGGGACCTAAGATCAGAATGCAGTGTATGTTATCAGAACATACATAAATTCTATAGATATCAGAGTAATAAAGGATGATTCTTTGAGAATAATGAAGTTGCATGAGGCTGTCTGTGTCCGTTGGGATTTGAATATGGACAGAAATGTGCTAGGTTAGCAAAACCATAAGATCTCTTAGCATTGTCATGAAGCAGAGTGCAGGGTATCAGAAGCCAAGTTTAAAGATCACAGCCTTGTTTGCAGTAAGATGGTAGCTGCTTCTAAAATTTTAAGTATTGGAGACCTGCCTGTAGTTTATATTCTAGGCAGTAGTCAGTTTTTAATGAAAATTATTCAGAAATTTCTGAAAAATTCAAAGGACACAAAAGACCAGATAGGAATGTAATGGAGGATATCTGATCAGGATTCCTCTCCGTATCTTTAAGAAGTCGGTTTTAACCCTAAATTTATGAAGATCCTATATGAGCTAAACTGTCCTGTCCAATAGAGGGTTTCAAGGAACTTGTTTAGGATAGTTACAGATTTGATGAAGATTTAGTGGCTGCCTGGATACCAGCCCTTAATTCAAGATTATTCTGAGCTCACTTGGGGATATTATAGGTTGGAGAGAAAAAAAGAAACAAAACTACAAATGCTTAAGGAAGGAGGCATTCAATATCTGGGTTACAGGTTTTACATACTTGGTAAAAATTTCACCTGGAAATTCAAATAGACAGTGGTAACAAGAGGTAAGGCAGGGACAGAATTTTTAAGATGTGGGTGTTTGTTTAAGTTGGCCCTGAGAAAACAGAAGAGTTTGGCAGGGCAAGATCCGACCATTGAGAAGAAACTATGGGATTTAACTCCCTGGGTTGGGGCTGGTTATTACAACTTGAGAGAAACAGTTTAGCAAAATGAAAATGCTAGACCCTTGTTTAAAAAGCAAGATTTGAGGTCTTAGTTTTATATAATATAGCAAATACTTTATAACTATAATATTTTGATAAATTGTGAATTTTCTACTTTTTCTACAAATATATTTCTCACATCATCAAAATTTATATTTTAGGCAACTTTAGCTAGTATAAAGTAATATTAGTCACTTGTAATAAGTGCAAGTTTACAAATATTTCTATAATAATTTTTAATGTAAGTTTTAGATTTGTTTTCTCTTTGTTTCTTTCTTTCTAAACTTTTCGTATGAGTGTTGTATCTGAATGTGTGTATATGTGCCTATTGTCTCAGAATAAGTTGGCAAATGCTCTGGACCTGGAGAAATGAATGGTTATGAGTCGCTATGTAGGTGCTAGGAACTAAACCTGGGTCCTCTACAAGAGCAGCAAGTGCTCTTAACAGCTAAGCCAACTAACTCTCCAGCCTCTTTGTGATGACTTTTAAATATACAGTAGAACTTGAATACTTCCTTATGAAGTCAAATGATTTCTTGATTTATATGCCATTCAGAATAATCTCTTGATTATTCTAACATGCCAATTTCATTTTAAGTGGAAAATAATTTTAAAATTGCCTTACTTGATAATTCATCTAAGTCTAAATACAGGAAATATTCTGTCAAATACTATTCTCTTTAAGATAATTTGTCTTTGTCTGTATTTACTTTGCAATGTGCAACTTAAAAACAAATGAGCAGAGAGTATAAGTGCTTTCCTGAACTGTGCTGAGTCCCTAGCATGTTGTGCCCTTTAATGTCCTTCCTAGTGCTAGGAACTAGCACTTCYTGTCAGGTTTTCACATACAGTTAGGATGGGCTCCCAGGAAAGCTGGCTTCTACTGCATAAGCCTCAGTGAAATGCCACACCACTTTCCTGAGGCCATTGTCACCATTGTTAGCACTCATCCTGGTTTAACTCTACCTCTTGAGGGCCTATGATGTCCTGTTACTCTAGGTGTGTGCATTTGAGCCAGGCCAATTGCTTGATCCACATTCAGACACCTGACCTGTTCTTGTGGCCATGCTCCACTGTTCTGTTCTTCTCATAGAAAGGACAAGTTCAGAGATAAAATTATCAACAATTAAAGATGATAGCAACAAGTCATTCTGTCAAGCGAAATCCTGTGCTGGAAAGAAACCCTGTTTAATGCTCAAGTTGCATGCTCAGTAAGCTGGCCCTGCCTGCTTATCTATCAGAATAAAGCACACAGTCTGCTAAACTTCCCTTAAAGGGCTTTTTGGACACTAAAATACCTAGTAGTGTAATGTTGGGTCAAGCTGAGATTCTAAGAGGCAGACCTTTGATGGGAAGTTCAAATTACTTAAAATACTCGTTTTTGTTGTTTATCTTGTAAATGTTGTATTTATCTTTAAAATGATGAGTTGTATTATTTCTGACTTTTTGTTGTTGTTAAAAAGGGGAGTTCAACCATGGATTATTATAATTATCTTTTAGCTCTGCCCTATGTGTCTTCATTCATAGCCTACTGGTCCTCAATGCTAGTAACTAAAGTTTCCTGCATTGCTAACACCACCCCCTCCACTCTTAATCTTAGGCTTTTGTCAGAGAAAGTCTTCAAGACTTAAACCAAGATATATGTCACCTATTCATTTGTTTTTATTTTTTTAAAGTCTCAATTTTTTTAAAAGAAGTTTCTCTAATTGAATGCAGTTTTACCTTGCTAACATGGATAGAGTTTGAAGCAATGAGCGCATACACAGGCAAAGAAAGACAAGGTTACACTTGGCCACTGCCCTGCCTACTGGAGACCACCTTCAGTGTTATATATAACATCACTAAGTAGGGCTGCAACTCCTGCTTTCATTTCTCTGCTATCCCGTTTCTCTTGGAAGAGATACACATTAGAATTTGGTAACTAATATGTCAGGTGATTAAGATATGGCCTGCTTCTATCTTCAGGGTTGTCCAGTAAGGTCTTGAGCTTCCTGAGCTTTGGGGTTGACTGTCTCTGATTGAAATTGATTGTCCTCATCATTTATCCTAACATGTTGTTTAAACTTCATTTTGTTTGAACCTTATGATCTGAAAAGGGATTTGAAGGTACCGCCTTAAACCTCAAGTTTAAAATTCATAAGAAAATGAAATTCTGTATGTAAATAGTAACTAGGTTTTATATAGTTAAAACAATAACCTTTTAACTATATTTAATCATTATTGGTTTTGTGTTCATAGTATTTTCTTGCTGTATTTAAGATAAGCATTAATTAGCAGGCTGTACACTGACAAAGATAAACATTGAGAGATTTAGAGTCAAATAGCTTTGTTCCTGRTTGCTTTGTTGTAAGAACCTGAGCTGTTACAGACAAATGACTAGCCAAGTATGGCAGTGGGCAGTTGTGACCTCATCATTTTAGGTAAAACTAGGCAGGCCAGCTGGAGCTACACCACAAGACCCTGTCTAAAAAAAAAGGGTCAGTAAATTGTGTACTAGTCTGTCTCCTGGCATTCAGAAAGTCTTGTCTGATTATGGACATAACTGTGTATTTGACTAAGGTTACAGTAACAACAAATATTATACACTGAGCCTGCATTGATCATAAATGAAATCCAAGAAAAATACCAAGTTTTGAAATGTATTCATAAAAGGAGTGTGTGTCCACAAATCCACTGATATATGATGGACTATGTTTGATCACTTTCATTGTAAATGTTGAATTTATTGTAGTTAGTAAAGAGATAAGTGAAAGTTTATATAAACTGGAAGAATTTATTATAAAAAGAGTACTGTGGTAAGAAAAGATAGTAAATTTATATTATTGGTCATAATGACTATAATTCTAGCTCTTGTTTATTTGTAATTGTCAGAGGAAAACAGGAACTTTAGCATCATTTCATGAGTTCCAATTCACATATCAAGTATTTTTTATTAGCTGTTTGTTGTAATGACTTGTGCTGTTACTTTATCTGATGCTTACAATCTTTAATGGCAATATTTTTCTCATTAATTCAATATAAGTAGACTATTCTCTTGATAGCAAAGAAATATTCACATTTTTAAGAGTTCTTGTAGCTGTAGTGGTGAGGTGCCCTCTCCTGGTCATCCCTGCCATATAGTACTCCCAATGGGACTGAAGGAAATCAGACATATGGCCAAGTTGTTAGATGTGTCTGTTGTCCTAGATACCAACCTTAACCTCTTTTTAAAAATGCTGACAGGAAAGATGTTGGCTGTCTTCTCTCTTGCACATGGTTGGTCATCATTTCTTGCAACCGAGAATTTCACCATTTGATCAGCCTTAACTGTATTGTGTGCGGTCTTTTCATCTACTTCACGTTCATCCCTTTGTGCATCTGTGTCTCTAGAGGTTATAATTTCCAAAAGACCTTACAGATGGGTGGATGTCCCATGATGTTCTTTCTTAGAAGATATCTGTACATATTTTCTTAAGAAATTCTTACTTGTTTTCTTAAAAGATAGGCATAAAAGTTTGTTTTGTGCTGCATATGGTTTGACTAGTGATTTTTCTTAAAACCACTTACTATGGATTTTTTATTCTAGATTATTAATGTCTTATTTCTCATAAGCCCATCTTTAACTCATTTTTATACTCTAGTTTTATGGACCTATGAGATATCAGTTATTGTACTTAAGAAAACCAATACCAGAATATTGATAAAAATTCATTTTAGATTTTTATTTTTTTATTGAAAATAATAGACTATATCCCTTCATTTTTTATTTACTGAGAAATACTTAGACTTTGTTTTCATGTTTTAAAAATATAAAAAAGAGAAACAAGACCTAATAGTTCTTATTGTATGTTTTTTCAGTAAAATTTATAGTTTGCCATTGGCTGCTATTTCTCTTATGAATTATATATTGATGATATTTTATTTCTGAAGTTCATATACATTTTAATAATTCAGCCTATCTCACCCATTACAATCCAGCTATTGGCACAAGACTAAAGAACTTCAGACTTTTTCTTRTGTATTTTATCTTTCAGGGGGGTTTTGTATGAGTATATTTTACTTGGAAAAAATTTTTTGTTAAGCACGTGTGTCTGCACACATGCATGTACATGAAGTCAGAGGCCAGCTTATGGGGGTGAGTTCTCCCTTTCTAGTATGTAGGTCTTTGGGGACGAATTCAATTCAGACAGCAAACATCTTCACCTACTAAGCTGTATCATCGTCCCTACTTGGCGAATTACACTTGAAGAAGACTGGTGGCAGGACTAATTAGGACGTTTGGATCCCTCCTTTTGCACACACACACCCCCAAGTGAATTGCATAGAATTTTTCTCAGTTTCAACTTAAGACAAGAAACTAGCTTTTTTCTTAGAAACTTTAAAACCATAATCAAAACTTAAATTATCTGTGAAGCAAAATACTGAAAGTATGA
>BDUI01002781.1:107542-118517 GCA_002335545.1 Apodemus speciosus | reverse complement strand
AAAAAAAAAAAAAAAAAAGATGTCATATTCTGGAAACATGGGAAGATTTAGAAAGATTAACTTTGCTGTGAGATTGAGTTTGAGCTACCTAGATAATTGGATTTTTAGGAGTAGTCAGCCTAAGAGGGGCTTTTCCTCGTAAACATGTGTAGGCAATCTCATTTAGATCTTCATAGTGTAGAGTTGTGTTGCTCAATATGGTAGACATTCACTACCTGTTATAATTGGGCACATGGAATGTGTCTGCTCTGCAATGAAATGTGCTATACTCTAAAGCAGTGTAAAAAATACAAAGTTGTGCTCGCTTCGGCAGCACATATACTAAAAATACAAAGTCATTAATAATTTTTATCCTCCTTACATGCTAAATGATATTTTAGATATATTGTATAATAAAATATACTACCAAATATTGGAGTTACTAGAAGCTGTGTGTGTATATGTGTGTGTATTATGCATTTGTGTATGAGGATGCATTCATCCGTGCAAGCACAGTTATAGTACAGAAATTAATATCAGGATGTCTTTCTGTATTCTTTTTCTACATTATATGTTTGTTTTGAAACAAAGTCTCTCACTAAGTCTGGAGCTAGCCATTTCAGGTGTGGCCTAGTTGGAGTAGCCGTGGTCTTGTTTGAGGGAGTATTTCACTAGGGGTGGACCCTTTGGTTTCAAAAGCTCAAGCCAGGCTCATAGTCTCTCTTCCTGCTGCCTATGGATCCAGACGAAGAACTCTCAGCATGTCTGACAGCATGCCACCGCCATAATGGACCGCATAATGGAAAGCGTAAGCCAGGCCCAGTGAAATGCGTCCTTTTGTAAGAGTTGCCATGGCCATGGCGTCTCTTCACAGCAGTGGACCAGTGACTAAGACAGGCCTTGACATAAGCTCAGCGTTTATTTGTATTGTATTACCAGAAGAGTGAAATTCTTGACATCTTCATTAAAATACTTTGGACACACTGCATACTTGATTTCAATCCTAAAAGAAGCCTCTGGGGGGGGGGGTTGGGGGAGTGGTTCGAGACAGGGTTTTTCTGTGTAGCCCTGGCTGTTCTGGAACTCACTCTGTAGACCAGGCTGGCCTTGAACTCAGAAATCCTCCTGCCTCTGCCTCCCAAGTACTGGGATTAAAGGCGTGTGCCACCAATGTCCAGCTAAAAGAAGCCTTTTAAAATCTTACTTGCTTAGAAATGTAAGACATTTTCTTTCCCCACCTCCTTTCTGAGGAAGTATCACTAAAAATAGTTTCACTGAAAGAGGAACTGGTTTAACTCTGCTTAATTTCTGAAGAAGCAGAGATAATACTGTACAGTTTGAATTTTTAAGATATCCTCAATTACTGTGTCAATCTTAGGGAACAAGGAGATAGTAGTTACCTTGCATGAGAAGGTTCCCCTTCAAGGAAAGACTGAAGCTTAAAAAYGAATAGAGAATAGTTTGAGCACCAACATTTTATACTTTCTAATGAAATAACAATTCAAAAGAATTATCAGTGGCTGCTAGCTTGACCAACAGGGCTAATATAGACAACATGGCTTTTCAAAGAGTGCATGCTTACCTAGAAATAATTCCTTTTGGTGGTGTTGTTGTTTTGAGACAAGGTTTCTCTGTGTAGCCCTGGCTGTCCTGGAACTCACTCTGTAGACTAGGCTGGCCTCAAACTCAGAAATCCACCTGCCTCTGCCTCTGAAGCGCTGGGATTACAAGCGTGCGCCACCACCGCCCGGCTTGAAATAATTCTTAAAAAGTTGTAAAAAATCAAATCTTAATGTAGTCAGGCATCTTGATTTTACTACAGTTTCTAAGAAATTCAAGGATATGCACTATAAGAAATATGATTAGCTAAATCCAGAATGGGGGAAATATAAAGACGATCACAGCCGGGCAGTGGTGGTGCACACCTTTAATCCCAGCACTTGGGAGGCAAAGGCAGGCGGATTTCTGAGTTCAAGGCCAGCCTGGTCTACAGAGTGAGTTCCAGGACAGCCAGGGCTACGCAGAGAAACCCTGTCTCGAAAAACCAAAAGAAAAAACAAAAAAAATAAGGACAAGACTATCACAAATTATTTAGCAAATAATTTAAGGGAACAAGAGGAAGTAGTTTGAAGGGAGGAATTATGGAAGGAGGAAATGCATAAATTTAGAGACATAAATACAAGTTTATTACAATGGAACTTTTATAATCTTATAAACTACATTTTTGAGTTGATTATAGACATTTCACTACAGATATGTACCATTGATATGGTTAATTTTAAAAGCAGAACTTAGCTGACATGATTACTTATGTCCAAAGAGTTTTGACTTTTTGAGATTACTTACTTAATTTTTTATATTAATTAATATAAATCCTAGGGGATATCAATAAGAATAATGAATATGATCAGATTGTCAGTGGGTCAGTAATTATTGNTGTATGTATGTATGTATGTATGTAAAACATCACACCAGCTGCCATCTCATTTACATCATGATTACATCAGGAGTCCTATCTAAACTGTGTAAGTATACTCAGTGAATACACAACAGTGAATGCACCTATTGTCTCAAAATGTGCCCCTGTCATTAAGCAGCACACAGCTGCATTCTGTGTATGACCCTTCTGTCAATTTATTCTTTCGTTGATAGACCTTTAGATTATTAGGTTTTGCAGTGATAAAGTGTTCTTGATATATACACACACACATACACACACACAGAGAGAGAGAGAGAGAGAGAGAGAGAGAGAGAGAGAGAGAGAGAGATACAGACAGACAGAGAGAGCAAGCAAAGCTTGCTAGAGCATGGCTCATAAACAAGTTTCTCTGTTTTTATTAAAGTAAAACTTTCACAGACTAGGTATGCCTAGTTGTACATGCTGTCTGTGAGTACTTTCATCCTAGAGTAGCAGAACCAGCCTAAAATGTTTGCTACCTAGCCATAGGGGACTACCAGGACAGGGAAGGGGGAAGGGGCGGATTGGGGAACAGGGGGAGGAAAGAGGGCTTATGGGACTTTCTGGAGGGGGGATCCTGGAAAGGGGAAATCATTTGAAATGTAAATAAAGAACATATCAGATTAAAAATATAAGATTGTATTCATGTATTTTCTGCTCAATGTCTTTTCCTATAGTCTTTTTTTTAAACAGAAATTTCTATGTATTTAATACTCTGTGTGTGGGTGTGTGATGTAGGAATTCAAAGAATGTTTTTGTATAGGTCTTCACCTTTCCACATTGTTTGAGACATGGCCTCTTTTTAAGCTAGACATGCTAGCCTCTAAGTTTCRGAAGCTTGACCTGTCTCCATCTCCCATCCATACAGGCATGCTGGGATTGCAGGCATTTAGGCTTCTACTACATCTTTTACATAGAGTCTAAGGTTCTGACCTTAACTTATCAGGTTTGCCCAAAAGGTCTTTGTTCTACTCAGCCATCTCTCCATGGCAATATCTAAAGACTTTTAGCAGTTCTAGTGTGTATTTACTGTGAATATACATGCTGTTATGTAACAATAGGATAGGTGTCAACTAACTTCACATAGTTATATTAATATGACTTTATATAATGTCATCAAGTATGTCGATGTTGTATGGTAGGGGTATGCATGTATACAAGAGGATAGAGGCCCAAAGTTAAAATCAGGTATCCACCACAATCTCTATTTTTTTTTTCTAATTGAGGCAGATTCTCTCAAAGAACCCAGAACCTGCTAATTCTAGCTAGTCTACTTAGATAACTTACCTCAGAGACTCCACAGCAGTGCCTCCTGAACACTGATTGTAGATGACCAACACACCTGCCTGGCTTTTTCCATGGGTGCTAGGGATCTAAACTCTGATGCTCACACTTAAATGACAAGCACGTTGCCCACTGAACCATCTTCCTACCCCAAGATAAATATTATTAATAGAATCAACAGAGGACAGATAGTTTAGGATAGTCTTTTTGCAAATGACTATGTTGCAAAAACATAGTCATGCTTTTGTTGATGTATGACCTTCCATTCTATGACTACCAGTTTATCCTCCTTTCTGTTTGGACATTTTGACTTTGCTAGTCATATTTCTCTTAGCATGAATGTTTTGTGCTTCTTTTTAGATGCACATTAGAGAGTAGAATTGATTGCTTTTCATGCCTATCCTCCATTTTAGTGCATTATAACAATGTTTTTTCTAAAGTGTTTGTGCATTTTGTAACATAACAGACAATGTCCTGGAGTTTCCATTATCTACACCCTTGCTAACCTTTGATATGGGAAGTGTCTTAGTTATATTGTGGTAGATGAGTAGTGGCATTTTACTGTGGGTTTAATATCCATTTGCCAGATAACTAAATGAAGTCAAATACTATTTATATTTTTGTGAGTCACATCAATATCTTCTTAAGGGCCTGTCTACTTTGGGCTTAGTAGTTTTATATTTATGTTACTAGCTCAGGAATGGCTCATGTTCTCCACAGGAATCTTTTATATGTTGGGCAGATATCTCCCCTTCTGGCCCCTTGCTTTTTCAATCTTAATGACATTTGTTTCTTTTCTTTGGTGAAAACAGATTATAGTTACTTAATTTCAGTGTAGTCAAAACTGAAAATAGAAAAGGACCATTTGGAAAGGTGAAGGATATCAGGGGAGGCAGGACAACAGACTGCAGTGTATGAAAGATGATGACTGTAGTCAAAGCACATTGTATGCATTATGAAAATGGCAGTGAAATTCATTATTTTATATAATTTAATATATACTAGTAGAAGTAAATTCAAATAGAAGATGGGAAGTATGATGATTTCAGTTTTGAAAAAAGTTTAAATATTTGAATTCATGCTCCACACGCAACCTGCTGTGTGACCTTGGCCAGCTTTTGAACTTTGTTTTCCGTATCTGTGACTAGATGGTAATAATACCCATGTCTTAGAATAATTGAAAAGATTAGGCAAGATAAAACACTTACTATGGAGCTGTTCACCTAGCAGACCCTCAAAAGACGTTAATTGCCTCCCCATCATTTAGGGTGCTCATTTTCATCCTGCCTTTTGGGAAATTGGGTAGTATTCATGAGCTATTTGCAAATGAATGTTTTGGAAATTAGAATCTCATATAATTATCCTAGGAATTTAGAAGGTGGCCTAAAATAGTAAACCATAATTAATTTGCCCAGAGAACTAAAATGTAAAATTTTCTCTGATGAAAAGAATTCACAGTCAATATGGGATCTTTGAATAATAAAAATCATGACTAGAGTATCTTATCTAGGGCACGAGAAGGGATCAGTTAGAGCAATTCTGAACCTATACATAATGCATCCAATTCTGAACTAAGGAAGGGTAGATCACTTTGCCTCCAAAAAGAAAGCAAGGTTTCTTAAATTGCTAGTCACTCCAACCCAAAGAACCTTCTCCAACTCTTTGGAACTTTCTGGTGTCTGTTGATTGGTTTTCATTTTCCCTTGTTCCATTGTTCATTGACAATAATTGTACAAAATGTATTATGTTTAAGTGGGCTAGCACCAAAACACTGAAAACTATAAACTCAATCCTACCTCAGTGAAGCTAAGTAAAATGAGTGGAAGGTTTTGTAAAAGATCCTAGCACCATGCATCTTCTGATTCCAAAGTTCCTCTTTTGATAATAATAGAAAGGACCAACTTTCCCACAGATAATCATGCAGTAGTCAAAACATTATAGCATATTTATTAATACTCATAACATTTAATACATAAGTTACAATTGTTTCTTTGTAAATGCATAACTGAAAGGCGTACTATTGCACTAACAAATCTGAAGGTACTAGAAACAAATCAATCAGAAATGGATAGAAAGCCAACAYACAATAAAGAAACTGCATTGGGTAAATTTCCTGGTTTTATACGGCTTTTTTACATGAAGTTAGTCACTAATTGATTAAGCATGAAGGTGACTAGGACCAAGAAGTAAAGTCCCAGATTTACTGATTTGAGAAATCAGAAAATTGATTACTTAAAAATGGAGGGGAATCAATATAAAGAGACACCAAATTCTGCCTATATATGTTTGTCAAATGTTTGATCCTGTAACAAATCATCAACACTCTTCAGAGAAATAAAATAGAATACATAGTCTCTACAAAGTCTTGTTCATATCTAAGCCACAAAATTCAGAATTACCAAACATGTAGAATCTGGAAAATGATTCATGCTTAAGAGACATTCAGTAAACACACACTCTCTAATGACTAAATTTGGTATTAGCAGGCAAGAATTTTAAAGCCAATATTATGACTTTGTTCAAGGATTGTAAAATAAGCATATGATGAAATAAATATAAAATCACCATATAGAAAAAAATATAAAAGAACTAAATGGAACATTTAGAACTAAAATACATATTTTCTGAAATAAAAATTCTCTGGATGCACTTAACAGTAAGTGTAAAATCCCAATGAATTGAGAGATCAAATTTATCCAATCTAAAAAACAAAAATAATTTAGAACATAATTTTCATAGAACACATTCTAATGTCTTGACCCATTAGACAATGTTTAAAGCACTAGTATGTCATTGGGATTACAAGAAAGGAAAGAAAAATTGTAAATGAAATTATAAAGTGGGGCTGGAGAGATGGCTCAGCGGTTAAGAGCACTGACTGCTCTGCCAGAGGTTCTGAGTTCAAATCCCAGCAACCACATGGTGATTCACAACCATCTGTAATGAGATCTGATGCCCTCTTCTGGAGTGTCTGAAGAGAGCAATAGTGTACTTACATATAATAAATAAATCTTTAAAAAAAAAAAAAGAAATTATAAAGTGTTTTTTAAATGGTATTGTTCAGGTTTATAGAAAAGAGTCAAACTTGAAGCTCAGATATCACACACATCTTGGAATGGCATATACTACCTGTGTATATACTTTGGATTCATGCGTGTATGTGGTATACCATGAACAGATGTATGCACATGAATACATACAGAGTGGCATGCGTGCCATGGAATGTAAAAGGTAGAAGACATTTTTCGCATCATGCAAGTCCAAGGTTAGACCTGGGAGCAAGCATGTTTACTTATTGAGCCATCTTGCCAGGCCACGATTAGCTGTTTTAACACTCTTGTTCAGATTGTCACTCAAAAAAGGAGGTGTGCTTTAGTGTGTCCTGTTTGTACATTAGTCTGTGTTGTTTTCAGTTTCTTTAATGATGTAATTTCTCAGATTATAATTTATATAGCCTTCAAAGGGCCACACTCTTATTCTGCCTTACTTGGTTACATAGTTGGACACAGAAAAGAGGTAAATATAAAATTCTGGGTTCATGTACAATCCCAGATGGGAAGGGGAGTGAGCTGTTATGTCATAGATGATTATAGTATATAATTATATAGTTCTTTTTCCATGTTACAAAAGCTAACAATAAAATCTGACAATTTATTACTTATATGTGTTTTTTTTTTTTCATAAAAATGGATAGTAGTAAAATTGTCAGATTTGTAGGTGTAGGTGTGTGTGTGTGTGTGTGTGTGTGTGTGTGTGTGTGTGTGTAGCCAAGAAAATATATATGTCAGACTGTTATCTGTACTCTGCTGTTTATTGAAGCAGTATTTACAGTGACAAAGGTAACCAACCAAGATGTACATTGACAGATGAATATATTAAAACAAAATCTTGTACATACTATAGAGTATTATTTGGCCACAAAAATTGAAATCTGMTCATTTACAGCAACAGGGTAGAATTGCAGGGCATTGTGTTAAGTGAAATAAGCCTGGCACAAAATGGGAAATTTTGGTGGTTTTCTCTCCTTGGTACACTTACAATCTCAAATAACTGGGCAGGGGGTGAGGTTCCTCACAAAAAGAAACCTGATATGACCAACAGTGTAGATGGATATAAAATTATCACACCTTTCTATCAGTGTACAGCATGTTGATTAAAAATAGGATATGTTCATATACTGGTAAGAAAAATAACTCAAAATGCAACGAATCCTTTTGTTATTTTTATGAAGAATGGCATTGGTCGTTAAGGTGAAATTGGTCTTGTTTTTTATTTAATTGCTGCTCCAATAGCTTATAGTCAACATATTGTGATTATAATATGTTAAATGTATAAAGGGTATTAGCAACACAATAGCTTTTTTGTCTCACTAGGTTCAGGAGTAATTTGGTAGAAGTGGGTCTCCGGTATCACCCACCCACTCAAAATTAATATTCATGTTTTCAGTGGTCTCTCATAACACCATAACATCATAAACAGTTTAATTTATGTGTGTTCATCCTTCGCCCTGTGACTTCTTCATCTATAGAGCCAAGTCCAGCCTCCCAAGAACTCTGTTGCTTTCAAATGGGTTCTCTGTGTAGCCTCCTCCCTGGAATTTTTTTTATTTTGAAACGAATAATAGACGAGAGTTCAGCATGATTCTCATTTATCTGATTCTTTTTCTCATCTGGCACCGTGTTACTGCTTAAATTTCACAAGTTTTGTTTTTCCTGAGTCCCTTTTTTTTTTTTTTTTTTTTTTTTGTAAGACAATTGGAGATAGAGTTTGGTTAGAGACATTCAGATTACAACAGTTTAGCGATTTGGTGACATAAAAAAATCTAACTCGTAAGATTATCAGAAGGAGAATTTCAGGTTTATTTAAGAGAAAGGGCAGTTGGTTTGGTTTAGTCATCAAAATAAAGTCCAACCTACTGGATACCCTGTATTCTGCATTTCCATTGGGAATGCAGCACCCCCTGTCCTTTCTGCTGTTGAACTTAAGCTGCAATGCTCACTAAGAGAACAGCCGTGGGGCTGAGCAGCTTATTTTTTTTTTAATCTATTCATTTTATACTTTCAGACGGATTTTTCCCTGGGGTGAAACAAAGGTTAACTGAAATTTCCTCTGTTATGTACCTGAACGAATCAGCAGTTCGAGGAGGAAATCCCATTGATGGACCAAGAGAGTGACAGGCTCTATTTAAAGAATTCCCCCGACTGTGTGGTAGACCAGCCATGCCATGAATTTAACTGTTCCTGTGGTCCCCATACTTGTACCCACCAAAAAGAGGAGAGAGAGAGAGGGGGAGAGAAAGCGACTTTGTTCTGAGCTTTGAAAACCATGAGCCATTGAGTTTTGTGAATTCAAGTTAGACAGCAACAGAGGCCAAAGCTCTAGGGGACAAACTCTGAAAGGGAGTACACAAAACAGGTAGAAGCTGTTTAACTGTTTATTGCTCTGTGTATGTGCATACTAGTGCTTTGTGTGTACACACACCAAAAACTCCACTTTCATTTGTTATGCAGTTAGTCCTAGTTAAAGCTCAGCACGAGTTTTTGTTAAATATCTCTTAACATAAGACAAATAAGAGGATTTTGTTTGTACAGCTTTCTGTTCCATTAGTTTGTTTTTAATATATAAGTGTACATATAAGAAATGAGAGTAAACACCATGTGAGTCTAMGTGATTTTTTAAAGTTTATATTAATTAGCCTGTAGACACTTTATTTTTCAGAGATAGCTCATGTATTTTGTATTTTTCCTGTTTAAGGGAAACTGCTTTAAATATGAAAAGATGGTATCTTAAGTTGGATTAAACATCCTTAATTCATGTATATTTAACCTCAGGACTTGTGAGCCTCGTTGAAAAAAACAGCCTTAAAACCCTGCCTAGTAGGCCTCAATACTGCATACTGCACATGGATTATAAATAGACATTGTCTTTTCTGAAGTGGAAGTTAGTATGTATTCTTGGGGGGGGGGGGTTATGAACTGAATCTCTGACAAATATTTCACATGTATTTCTATGTACAAAATTAAAATATAATTAAAATCTTTTCCTTTGTAATTTGAAGGTTCTATTATCAAAATTTTCTTACATGCTCCCTCTGTAGAATGAATTGGAACTCAAAGAAATTTTGAAGGATACTAAAATTAATAGGGAAAAGTCTCTGGATCTGGAGTTACTGGCTTTTTTGTCTGGGGACTTTGAGGAAGCAGATACTTTTAAAACTGATGGRGATTTATTTTAAAGATTATGTGATGGCTAGATTTCATGCTCACAAATAGGAAATTGAAATCTCAAGAAAGAAAATGTTTAGCATGCAGCCACAAAATGTGTTGTGGAGAAGTTAGGTCTCAGTCCGCACCATGTTTCCTTGCATAGTAGTTTCGCCACTCTTTTATTTGGAGATATTTAGAAATAGTTTCTTAATCTGTTTTCTGATGTTTTATTTTCTCTTTTCGTGCTCTCTTTCCTTTGACATCTTGGTCTCACTGCTGGTAGGTTGTAGCACTATAAGGAACAGACTGGTAGGTAACAGATTTATCTAACTATTCCATGTGACCCATAAAGAGCTACATTACTCTTTGTGAATGTTGATCAAAATCAAAATTGTATTTACCCTGATATTTTAGCAAGTTACAAACTGATCATATAGTTGTCAGTTGCTGCTCATCTAAGTGCATGAGTGACCAGTACCCTGAAAGATACTAATGCTCAGTATAGGGCCAGCTACATGGCTTAACATGTAAAGGCACCTGCTGACATGCCCCAGGACCCACATAGATGGAAAGAACTAACACATTCAAGTTGTCCTTTGACCTGCACCCACATGTGTGTACCCACACAAATACAAAATTAATAAAACATGTAAAAGTAAACATTTTAATAAAATGACTTTTTAAGAATCACTTAGTTCTTCAGAACTTTTCAAATGCTGTATAGTAGACACTAGACAAGTGCTAAGATCTAAGAGAGTAAGTGGAACTTGTCTCTGCCTCATGCAATCTGATGTAGTGACTCACGCTGAGGAACCCCAATGCAGAGTGAAGCACTATTCTTAAAGAACCTCACTAGAAGGCTGCCATTGCACCTCACATACCACTCAGCTATATCAAAGATAAAAGTAGAGCTGAGCCGGGCGATGGTGGCGCACGCCTTTAATCCCAGCACTTGGGGGGCAGAGGCAGGCGGATTTCTGAGTTCAAGGCCAGCCTGGTCTACAGAGTGAGTTCCAGGACAGCCAGGACTACACAGAGAAACCCTGTC
>BDUI01002781.1:89081-104944 GCA_002335545.1 Apodemus speciosus | reverse complement strand
GGATTTCTGAGTTCAAGGCCAGCCTGGTCTACAGAGTGAGTTCCAGGACAGCCAGGACTACACAGAGAAACCCTGTCTCGAAAAACCAAAAATAAACAAAACAAAAACGAACAAAAAAAAAAGTAGAGCTGAGTTCACATTAGTACTTGAATGTACTGTATGATAAAAGGAGATAATCTTGTAGAGGTGAATGTCAGCAACATGTGTTTTTATGTGCTGTGTCCTCTTTCAATCTTGACTTTCTCTTAGTGGGGATTTGAAAAGACATGTTCTTCAGGTCTAGTGAATATTTTCTTTGAAGTGTTATACATTTATATCAAAAATGTAAGTTCTCCTTTGACCACAGTCTTCTATAATTTTAGTCCTGTGCCTTTGCACATTAATGGATACCTAGGTTTGGAATGTTTTTGTTTTTGGAGACGAGGTTTCTCTGCCTACCCTCCTGTCCTGGAACTTGCACTGTAGCCCAGTCTGGCCTCAAACCCACAGGAATTCACATGCCTCTGYCTCCCAAGTACTATAATAATATGCCACCTTTGTCTGGCTTGTGTTTTTGGAATGTATGGACAATTTAATCATGTTTCTTCCTGGAGTTGCATTGCCATGTGAGTTGCGTATGGAGCTGGCTGTTGAGGTAGCACCTGATTCTGCAAACACCGCCCCCAGGCTAGGTCACTTGGCGCCAAAGAAGATGATGTCACTTTTAAGCTTGATAGGGTGCCAGTGTTTAGAATTGGTGACATACTTCTCATACAGCTGCCTGTCCTCATTGTTCATGAATTCTTTTCTTCAGTTCTCTTTTCAGTTCAGTCGAGTTTTTGTCACATTCTATCCAACCTCTCTTGAGATCACCAGTGGCTTTATTAGTAAGTCTAAAGTCGGCATTCAGGCCTTATCTGACTTTGGATACCTTGTCTCATGTCAGCCAAAGTACATGGGTCCTTCTGCTCAGGTTTGCTCCCACCCCATTGATTTAAATCCTTATTCTTCTGCTTGGCCTGTGTTCAGTCCTTTGGTATTCTTCACCCAGAATTAGGCTGAATATTATCCCCATGCCTCTGTTGGGAAATTTCTATTTCCAGTTCTCTATCTCCTAAATTTAAACTCACAGATTCAGTAGCAGCTTCTTCATTTCAATATTTTAATGCTATTGCAAATCTTAACATGCCCAAAACTAAACTTAACTCCCTGACATGTTATTTGCAGGTTTTGTTACAGTAACCCCTCCTTTCAGGTCAAACGCTAAGGAGTCACCCTTGACTCAGTTCTTTTATGTTCATTATCTAATTCTCCCACAAACTTTATCAGCTTTACCTTCAATGTATTCAAAGTATATTACTGTACCTCTCATTCATCTAACTTGATCAGAGGCCCTATTATTTGTTGAACTACTGCAGTAGCTTCTTAACTTGTCCCCTACTCACATACTTGCCGCCATTTTTTATTCTCAGCAGAGTAATTCTTTACAACTCAAATCATGTCTCTGTTCACTGTACTCCAGTGACAACCTTTGACTAACAATGACGGCCCAGTGAAGGTCTGTATAATGCCCTAAACCTTATAAAGGCGTGCCTATACCTGTGAACTTCACCCTGCAGCCCTCCATTTGCTGCTCTAGCCACACTGCACACTGCTGTCTCATAAGCACTTTGCCACGGCACTTGCTACTGCTTTGAATGCTCTTACCCAGAAATGCATGACTTGATTCTGTCATCGCTCTACATAAAATTGTAACGCATGCCCAACACACTCAGTTTCTGCTGCATGCTCTACTGTTTTTTTCCAAAGTGCTTATGACCCCACAACATGTATCATTTTTTAATTACTTTTTTTGCTATGTATTAGTTTTCTCCCTCCATTAAAAGTTAATCCTATTGAAGAATCAGTATCTATCTTGTTGACTGACATATTCTGAGCACCTAAAATGGTATCTGCTATGTGATAATTAGCTAAATATTTGTTGAGTGAATAAATCAGTGGTAAGGTTTGAGATAATTCTTTAGTTGAAGTCAGTCTAATATCAATTTCATTGCTGTTGTTTTTATATATTATTTTAGTATTGGGATTTTTTTAAAACTCATGATAAAAATTTACAATGAAATATAAAATAGTTTAGAGAAAATCCTATATGTAAATAAAGTTGAAGGTATACCAACAGAACAAACAGCCTTCTGTCTTAGGGAATAAGTAACTTCTAAAGACTATAAGAAAACAGAAAATTTAACTGCCCTACAGAGACAAGGAAAGAAATATACTGTGGAACTTAAGACCCATGCTGTTTGGATAGTGAGTGATTATTGGGTTGAAATGAAAGCTACATTTGAGCTATTTATAACTACAAGGGTAAAGGTATTTGAGCCCTTTTAAGGTAAAGTTATAAAGATGAGTTTTGCTTTGAATATGGTATGCTTAAAATGGCTTATATCAACATGCTTAAGATCCTGGGTTGTATCACAAAAAGAAAAAAGAAAAATCATAAATGTCAACCTAGGTATATTTGATCTAATATCTAGAGAGATTTCGGTGACTTGTTCTACCAAGGAGAGAGTGAGTACAGAATCAGGCACTGGAAAAAAAAAGTGGGAGGGAGACACAGAAGTGTTCAAAGAAATAGAACAAATAAAGGAATAGTTTTCAGATTGCTCCCCCGACCCCAGCACAGGGCTGACGTGTTTTCTACAGCCTCTGCTTACTCCTCACCTCCAAAGCCTTCTAAGAGGAGCTTTGAATCAATACTGTTCTCTGTGCTTAAGTCTTTACAGATACTCTGGGCAGGGAGGTGGGGGTTTGGAAGTAGAAATCAGGCATTCATCTGTTGATACCTTTTTACTAGGAGGAGGAGTATTTTGCTGACATCTTATAAGAAGGAATAAACTTCCTGATCCCACTGTACTGCTGACTGTTGATGGTTCTGTTCACTCAACTTCTGTTGCTTAGAATTAATTCTGTTGCCTGTTCTTAGGGGTTGGTTGGTTTGTTTGTTTGTTTGTTTGTTTGTTTGTTTGTTTTTAGACAGGCTCTTAAACAACCCTGCTGGCTTCATACTTTATGTAGTTGGGGATGACCTCGAACTCCTGATTTTCCTGCATCTACCTCCCAGAGGCTAAGATTACAGGCCTGAGTGAGCATGCCCAGCTTGAATTCTAAATAAGATCTCTTAACCTGGTAGCTCACTGATGAAATATTAGGGCATAGGGATTGGAGGATATTTGATAATTGTCTTTATGTCTATTCCTTCTGGCAATATATATACAATATATTTTGTATAAAATATATAATATAAATATAAAAATATATTTTTTTATATCTAAACTGTGAAGAGCTCCTTGTAACCCCAAGCTAAGCACCTGCACTTATTTCCTCTTTCTTCTTCTTCCTCTATCTCTAAAAAAAGAAAAGTCAAAATCCTCATTTATCTTTTACACATAATTTTAAGTATAAGCTGTTTCTGGTAAATTTAATATGATTAATAAGATGAAATTTTTCTTTCTTATAAATTCTTATGTTAAAATTTGTTTTTCTTAAGCAGATGCCAATTATATAGCACAAAATTATGCTATAATAATGATTAATTATATTGATTGATTTCTGCCTGGTGTTAATGAAAAAAATCATAAATATGAGGAAGAAGGAGAGATAGAATATGCATACAAGTGCACAGTTTGAGAAGAATGCAARTGAATAAAATGGCTGTCTCCTCAGGGGTTTTGTTTGTCATTGTGTGTTTCTCAAAAGTTTCCGTTGAAGTAACAGATGCTACTGCTGAAGTTGGGAATCCTAAGTTCACTTGTGGCTGTCCCCGTTGCTTATTAGAAGTGAGAAGCTGCCAGAGGGAATCTGGTGTAGTGGAGTTAGCTCAGGGAGGGCTATGACAAATAAACACATGATAGCTTTGTCTTTGATTTTTAATCTACATTTAAGCACAGACACAGTTATCTATAAATGTGTAGTTATCTTACAGTTTATGTAAATCTCAGTGTCATTATTCAATAATGGCTTTTTTTTTTTAAGTTCTTTTGAGTTCTTTAAAGTTTTTCTCTAAAAAGTATATTCTTTCTTAGCCATAAAAAACTATCTTACTAACATGTACATCAGCAGGTGATTAAATTATATATTAGTTACATGTCTCAATTCAGAATAGTGCTTATTCATATAGTAGTACATATGATTAAATGTGATTTCTTTTTCTTTCTAATTTAATTATACAAGATACTGTGATCAGTGGATACATGGATAAAATATGTAGTCTCAGTCCACAGATAGCTTTGACATAGAAAGGAATAAATTATTTCTTAGTAGAACCCTTAATTTAGGCCTTTAAATGCATAGTAGCCTAAAAATGCAGATAATGAGCTTTTACACTATCATTGAGGGAGAAAAGACTTTACAAAAGGGAAATCAGTGGGAGTAGAAATGTTACTTAGTTTACTTATTGGTTGGTTTTTGGAATTTTATTTTTACTTTAGTTGCATGTACATGTAGGTATGTGCATATTTGAGTGGAGATACCACAGGAGTCCAGAAAGAGGACTCCCTTGGTCAGATCCCTTGGTGCTACATTACAGGCAGTTGTGAACACCCTGATGTGGGTGCTGAGAATCATACTCCAGAAGAATAGCAAATACTCTGAACCACTTCATCATCTCACCAGCCTCTTTAGTTAACTTATTAAGGAGATATCAGTACCCCCGGATAACTAGGTAGTCATACGTTGGTGTTATGAAGCTATAAAGAGAAATGCCACAGTTCAAGTCCAAAATGTTCCAGAGTTCTGATTGATCCTCTCTAATTTGAAGAAGTAACAGGTGGCAGTAGTAGAGAACTTTCAAGGCTAGTCCAAGTACACAGTAAATGAAATGGCGGGGAGTCTTAAGAGGCTCTGGAGAATACATGTGTGAAGGCATACCTGCAGAGTATGGTAGGACACTGAGGAAATTTCTGGACCTAGCTGAAACAGTGGAACCAGGAAAATAAGGACTAAATCATGGACAATATTGTCTTGTACTACTGTCTGTCTTCAAACATGTGCCCTATTGGCAGCAAGGAACCTTCCAGATAGAGCGTATTCACATTGCTGTTTTATTCTAGTAACAGTAGAATAGAATTGAACTGTGGTAATGAAGAGAAGTTATTTTAATAATCCGTGTCAGAAATCAAGTCGCCCAGAGCTAAAATAATAGTATTAAGGCTATTTAGGATAAACAATGTATAGGATCTGGTGAGTAATCTTATGCTCTAGGTAAGAGAAAAGAATTGAGGGTTTCTGACTGGGAAAAACAGACTTGGAAACGTAGAATATGARGAGGAAAAGGAAAACTAGGGAGCTTTTGGTTTCATATATCTGGTTGCTTATTAGTTTACAGTACTGATGATTAAGCCCAGTGCTGAATTCTTGTCAAGCACTCTACCCTTGAGCTTTCAAGAGTGAGGAAGAAAGAACTTTTAATGCTTTGGATCTGAGTTGCCTATGACGTGTCTGATTTCAAATCTCCCATAGAGATTTGGACTGTATAAGAAACAAAAGAAATGACCTGGCTTGGAAGGACAGATTTGCTAGTTTCCGTTCTGGGCATGTTGGCTTACACTGGGAGAAAGAAGGGAAACAGAGCATGCAAGATACTGATGAGGAGGAGACCACAAAGGAAGACAAGAGCCAGAAAAGTGAGTCACCAAAGAAGTAAGAACGGTATTGAATATTTATTTGTTCAAATTAACTTTGAGGACCTGAGACACAAAGATATTCAGAACTATAGTTATAGAGTTGAGATTTGAACTTAGAAATGGGCAAAGAGGGGAGCAGTGTTGAAAGTCAGACGGATAATGAGCAAGCACAGAGGCGGGAAACATGGCAAGTGTGAGTCAGACAGGTAGAGTAGGTGAGGACTCTTAAGCTGTTGCTTTTATAATGGAGAAAATTTACCTTATGCCCTCTAATAGGCTAATAGGCATGCACTTCCTTTACTACCTGGGTTCGTTTTATTTCCTTGACAATTTAACTGTGTTCTCTCTTAAGTGGTAGAAGAGTGCTGTTTCAGAGCAGTCAAATTTAGCTTTATAATGCAAATGAAAAATATTGGGAAAGATTTTGTTTCTTGGGGGATTGCAGGTTTATGCTAATCATTGCTTCCCCACACACACTAGCTCATTCAATATAATATATGAATTCATAGTTACGAAGGGATTTATAAACTTAGGCTTACAAGCCACTTCACAAAAGAAAGACTGCTTTGTCATAAATCAGTTACTTGTTTGTAGAAGTCAGTACATTTTGCTAAATAGCTTATTTTCCCAAATAATATTGGGCTTTTTCTTTTTCTTGTCCATTTGTTTGAAGCAAGGTTTCTCTGTCTCAAAACAGCCCTAGCTGTCCTGGAACTCACTCTGTAAACCTGGTTGAATTCACAGAGATCCGCCTGCCTCTGCCTCCCCAGTGCTGGGATTTAAAGGTGTGTGCCACCACTGCCTGTTGGGCTTTTTGTCTCCTTAAAAAACTTAAGTTAACCATTATCGTGGTACATGCCTGTGACCTCATCTATGGGAGGCTGAGACAAGAGAATCACAAGTTAGAAGCCAGCTGTGATAATTAATCTCAGTTGTCAATGTAATGAGCTCTAGAATGGCCTGGTGGTCTGGTGAGTCTAGGCTGCTAAGCTGCAGTGGTTCCTGGTCACACACAGATTGTCCTAGTTAAACTCAGTCACAAACAAAACAAAAAGATGAGAATGAGAGAAGTAGACTCATCATGGGAGATTTGTCAGAAAGGTCAGGAGATAAGAGAATGGGATGATAGTAATCTGTACATGTATATATATAAAATTGTCAAAGAACAAATTTAATAAAAGTTACAATTAAAAGAAACAAATGAGACTGCTAAATATGTTGATGAAATTTTTGCTAAATGAACTGAAGTACAAATTAGATAAAGAAAAAGAATAAGAGAAAATTATTTAAAAGTCACAATTACTAAAATTGGCCCAATTAATAAAAGAAATATAGACAGATCCATATCTATAAAAGAAATAGAATTCCTTTTTAAAGACTTTGCTACAAGTAAAATGCCTGACCCACAAAGCCAAACTCAGATAACTGGTGAATCCTATCTATTAAGGAAGGGCACAATTTTTTCTCGGTTCTTATGAGTCCAGTCTTATACCACTATCAAAACCACACAAAGATATCATAAGAAAACTCTAAATCAATATCCCTGTGTTAGTTACTTTTGCATCACGAAGTACCTAATAGAAACAACTTAGAAAAAGAAATACTTATTTTGGCTCATGGTTTCGGGATTTTTTCAGTCCATCACAATTCAGTGATGGTCCGGCAGTTCTGTCCATGGTGGCTCTTCACGTGACATTAGACAGAAAGCAGAGAGGGAGAGCAGGCCGGGACTGAGATATCCGTAACTTCCAGAGCCTGCCCACAGTGACCTACTTCTGCCCCTTCCTCCTGAAGTCTCCAATGCAGTGCCACCAGCTGGCTTCTGAGTGTTCAGCCATTAAAAACAATGAATTCATGAAATTTTTAGAGAAATGGATGGAGCTGGAGAACATCATACTAAGTGAGGTAACCCAGTCTCAAAAGAATACCCATGGTATGCACTCACTGATAAGTGGATATTAGCCTAGAATCTTGGAACACCAAAGACACAATCCACATACCAAATGATGTCCGACAAGAAGGAAGGAGTGGACCCTAGTTCTGGAAAGGGTCAATGCATCAGTGTAGGGGAATACCAGAACAGGGAAGTAGGAAGGGGTGGATGGTGGGGCAGGGGGAGGGAAAAGGGCATGTGGGACCTTTGGGGGGGGCGGGGAACCAGGAAAAGGGAAATGAAATATAAATAAAGAATATATCCAATAAAAAAAATGGCCTCCAGGGGTCATCTCACATCCAGCCTATGATCCTTCATGAATGCAATTACAAACTTCTTACTTATGTAAAGTATTTGTTCTTTAAAGATACTATATATTAACTCAGTTCCAAAATAAAGGCTCAGCCTCACATTTGAAACCAAATTACTGTGGCTGTTCAGGAAGAAATAGGAAAAATCATGGATTCTCAACTTGTTGCAAAAAAATGGCATTCAATAAAATATTCACCACCTGTTTGTATTAAAAACTCAGCAAACTAAGAAAGAAATTTCTTTAGCTATAAAAATTTTCATTCAAACAGTATTTGTAAGAGAAGAAAATGAAAGAAGGCAAAGAAAAAAAACAGTATATGCAATTGTAAAAACAAAAAACATATTTTATTTCCTAAGATTGGGAACTGAGCAAAAATTTGCTGTCACCACATACATTTAACATCATTCTGTGGGAGATCCTCTGAGAATCAGGTACATAAGAGAAAGGAAGAAGGAAGAAAAGCATGTGAATTGCCAGGGAGAGAGCCAAGACAAACAAGACATCCCAGAGGTAAGGCACTTGCTGCCAAGCCTGCCACACAACCTGAGTTTAGATCCCTGGGACCCACGTGATGGAAGGAAAGAGCCAACTATCACAAGTTGTCCTCTGACCTCATACGGGCGTATGTATATGTGTATACAATAATAAAAATTTTAAGAAAGGAGGAAGTAAAACTATCTTTATCTACAGGTGGTATGAATATGTATATTGAAAGTTAGCAGAAGCATGCAACACAAGTTTCTAAAACTAAGTGACCACAAATTTACACAATGTGATATGAGTGTATAAAAGTCACTTATATTTTATAAACATAAAATCAAAAACTGGAAAAACATTACCATGAAAACTTAAGCAAAAGTTGAGAGGTGTATCAGTTTATGTGGAGACTTGATATTATAATAACTTGCTATGTGGATCAAATCAAAATCCCAACAGACTTTTTACTGAAATTGACATGTTTATTCTAAAATATATACAACTAAGGGGCTAGAATAGCTAAAACAATCTTGAAAAAAATGAAAGTCAAGGGTGTGTACTCCTATGTTTCATTTTTTGTTGGGTTGGGTTGGGTTTGGTTTGGTTTGGTTGAGACAGGCTCACAGTGTAGCCTTGGCTGGACTAAAACTCACAAAGATCTGTCTGCTTCTGCTTTCCAAGTGTTGGGATTAATTGCATGCCCCACTATGCCCAGCCTGCATTTAATTTTTTAAGAACAAAATTAAATCGGCTTGTGGAGTTGGGGCAATGGTTTAGTCAACAAAGTGCTTGCTATACAAAGTGTTTGCATAAGGATCTGAGTTCAATCCCTAGYACCCATGCAAAAACCTGGATGCAGCATACACCTATATAGTCCCTGCATTGGGGAGGTAAAGACATCGTTGAGTCTGAGTCTCAATGGTGAAACTACTCTAGCCAAATTAGTAAACCCCCAGTTCAGTGAGAAACACAGTCTCAAAAAGTAATGTAGAGAGATATTGAAGAAGACAAAAGATGTCTATCTCAGGCCTCTGCGCAAGCTTGTGTGCAGACAGACACACACCCAAAAAAGAAGAAAAAAGTGAGTTTTGTAATTAAAGTGATGAATGTCACTGGGATACATAGGGCAGCTTTGAAAATGACAGCCCATATGTTACTTACTTGCATCTTTTGAATGTAAGAATAATATGGTGGGATGAAGAAATGAGGCCACTGCTATTTAATATATCCTCACTCTCAGTACATGTGTGCAGCCTCCAGACTCCACAAAGAAAATCAGCAGCAGCACAGCACCTCTGCTTCCCTATGGATTGACCTTTTTGTAAAGCAGCCTCATATTTTTTTTTTTTTTTGAGTACAGGTATTTTATTTTAAAATATGTTTCTAGACACTTACCCTGGTAGGCCTGAAAAATGTAAATTACTTCATGTCTCTTCAAAATTCTTTTCAAAGAATCAAGTCAAGCTTGATTTGTGTTTTTGAGATAGGTGAAAGTAGTAAGGTTAGAAGGAGGAGGAAATCATAGCTCGGCTTTTACTCCTTTGTTGACACCTCCTTAGCGCCTGCATTAGTCATAGGTCCCTTCCTTCTTGTCCGGAGAGGGACCAAAGGAATAGGAGGCATTTGCAGATTTGTAAAGAGCAATGCCAGGAAAAGGAAACAGCTGACACAGAAAAATGCTGCTAGTCCTCCAGTTTTACAGTTGTATTTTTAGATGAATACTTACTGGTTTATGGATATTTCGGGTTTGGGGTTTGTTTTTATTTTGAGGCAGGGCTTTGCATCTGTGGCTAGCCTAAGCTCACTTATGTAGGTTGTGTGCTCACTATATTGGTCAAGCTGCCCTTAAGCTAGCAGCAGTTCCGCCTCCTCTGCCTCCTGCATGTATCACCCCACCCAGAAGGAAAACAAGTGAGGCCTCTTGTTTTGCTCCTTTATGTCACTATTTTTGATGTTGTAAATATAATGCAAAGTTCCTAACATACAAAGTAGACTAGTTTTCAAGGTCCATTGTTTTTAAAATATTTTAGTGGAGGCCAGCAAGATGGAGTAACAGCAGGTAAAGGTGCTTGCCTGCAAGTTTGATAACTCAACTGTGAGCCCCAGAATCCATATGGTAGTAGAAGAGAACCACCTCAAATTGTCCTCTGACCTCATTCACATAGATGTCAACATGCACATAAACAAACAGACCAAATAAATAAATACATAAATATATAATATTTTCAACAGTTTTTGACGCTGTAGTGGAAGTCATTTAGAAAAACCAGTAGAAAAAGAAGAAAAGAAAAACCAGTAGACCTTGTTAATGCTGATGTTAAGATGAATTTCTCCTCTACCAACTTAGATATAAATAAGATCATGTGACTTCCCACCCCTGGACAGAGTAAGTGAAGACAAGATGCATTCTGTTGACACTACTGGGAGGACTCTTTTTTTTTTNGGGAAGGAAGGACCAAAAGTAGCTTGTTTCATATCCTAGCAACTCGCTTGTGGCCTTGTGGCTCCCTCTCCAGCCCCCAAACCGAGAGCTGAGGGGCAGTCCAGAGGATCAGAGAACAGGGTGGTGGAGGCAGAGCCCCGGGTGTCGCAGAGCCAGGAGCCAGACCTTTTCAGGCAAACCTTCTGAAACAGCAGGCCCCAAATGAAAGAGGGAAAGGGGAAAGATAATAGATTGACCCAAGGGAGAGACATGTGAGGGTARCCRGGCCYAGCCTGGAATTCTTAACCATAAGAAAGGGGGAAATCAGACCCAAGGGAAAAAGTTCTAAAATGAGGGTCAGTGAAAAACTGTCTCCCATCCTCAAGGACATCACAGGGGGAGCTCTAAGCTCAAAAGATACCTAGGACCATGGAGATGGTCACTCTACCAGTGGGAGGTGGGAAGTGGTTGTGGCTGAGATGGGATGCAAACCTGTAGAGTTTCTGGATCCGAGTCACCGCACCAATGTTGTGATCATAAAAAGAGAAAGAGGCGGGAGAATATGTTCTGTGGCCGTGTGGGGGAGGGGGTGCCTCGGCGGGCCCATGCCAAGGCATCCCTTTCCCCTGAGGGACCAGACACACACTGGCATAGCATAGAATAGAGTTTATTCAGGGCGTGGGGAGGGGAGTTAAGAGGGTAGTAGAGGCAGAGAAAGGCAGAGAGAGGGAGAGAATAGAGAAGCAGAGGCCGGCCATGAGCACGTGGAGAGAGGGGGGGAAGGGAGGAGAGCCCAAGAAGGGGCAAGAGATGTAAGAGAGGTAAGAGGAGTAAGAGGGGTAGGAGAGAGGAGGGGTGGAGCACCCTCTTCTATAGTAAGCCAGGCCTACCTGGCTGTTGCCAGGTAACTGTGGGGTGGACAGCCTAGACAGATCCTAAGATTGGACCTGGGCACGGGGTGTAGGAAACCAGGCAGTACCTCCAGTGTAGATACAGTAGGCATCTGGAGTGGGGGAAGGGTAGAGACCAGAGGTAGCTTATSTGAGTCTGTATTACAGTGGTGGCTACTGGGTTCCTAGTTGGAAATGGGGTTAGGTGAACCCCAAAGGAAGGGAGACAGGCAGGGAGGAGGCGGCTACCCATGGCTGCCACTGCACTAGGGCTACCAGAATGGAAAATGTGAGCGGGGGTACAGGCAGCCTCCCCAGGTCCAAGCTATATGTGCTGGCTATAAGACACCTAGTAGCAAGCAGGGCTGGCACTCAGAGGAGRAGAGAGGTCAGAGGGCAAAGAGGAGGAGCTATCCCTGGCAAACAGCCACTGGCAGGGAAACAAAGAATGTAGGAGGGAGGGAGAGTGCAGGTCACTGTGTGCTCAGTGGGAGCAGAGTCCTCTGGCCCCAGCGCACTGCAGCTTAGTGTGTGTGGAAGGTGRGAGTGTTGCCCTGGAGCAAACGTAAACACGAGAGCTGGCTGACAGCACTCTGCCTCTGTCTGCAGCTTGTGCCGTTATACCAGGAATGCTCTGGGTTAACTAGGAAGAACTCGGACGCTATGTATTTGGGAAAGCCTGGAGTAGGTGTCTAGAGAGTAAATGGCAGAGTTAAGCATGTYGTAGAAAGTGTCCTTCCCACTTGTTGGAAACCGCACTACCTAAGAATAGGGCGATCGCTTACCCATTTCTTAGCCACAGGAAAAATGTCTCCTTTTCTTAGGCAGAGAGACATATAAGGAATGAGGTTCTGAAACCCCAGGTTCCAGTGTGTTGCAAGACCCATCAGAAGGCCTAGGATAGCATCTGCACAGATTCAGGGCAAAGTACTAAGAGCTCTCAGTGAAAGCTGTCAATGAGATAGGGCGGTTACAACTTAATGGAAATTTGTAAAGTGCCCTGCCTTTGAGGGCGCAGACTGAGCTGAAACCTGCTCACCCGGGGTGTGTGTGNACCCATGCAAAAACCTGGATGCAGCATACACCTATATAGTCCCTGCATTGGGGAGGTAAAGACATCGTTGAGTCTGAGTCTCAATGGTGAAACTACTCTAGCCAAATTAGTAAACCCCCAGTTCAGTGAGAAACACAGTCTCAAAAAGTAATGTAGAGAGATATTGAAGAAGACAAAAGATGTCTATCTCAGGCCTCTGCGCAAGCTTGTGTGCAGACAGACACACACCCAAAAAAGAAGAAAAAAGTGAGTTTTGTAATTAAAGTGATGAATGTCACTGGGATACATAGGGCAGCTTTGAAAATGACAGCCCATATGTTACTTACTTGCATCTTTTGAATGTAAGAATAATATGGTGGGATGAAGAAATGAGGCCACTGCTATTTAATATATCCTCACTCTCAGTACATGTGTGCAGCCTCCAGACTCCACAAAGAAAATCAGCAGCAGCACAGCACCTCTGCTTCCCTATGGATTGACCTTTTTGTAAAGCAGCCTCATATTTTTTTTTTTTTTTGAGTACAGGTATTTTATTTTAAAATATGTTTCTAGACACTTACCCTGGTAGGCCTGAAAAATGTAAATTACTTCATGTCTCTTCAAAATTCTTTTCAAAGAATCAAGTCAAGCTTGATTTGTGTTTTTGAGATAGGTGAAAGTAGTAAGGTTAGAAGGAGGAGGAAATCATAGCTCGGCTTTTACTCCTTTGTTGACACCTCCTTAGCGCCTGCATTAGTCATAGGTCCCTTCCTTCTTGTCCGGAGAGGGACCAAAGGAATAGGAGGCATTTGCAGATTTGTAAAGAGCAATGCCAGGAAAAGGAAACAGCTGACACAGAAAAATGCTGCTAGTCCTCCAGTTTTACAGTTGTATTTTTAGATGAATACTTACTGGTTTATGGATATTTCGGGTTTGGGGTTTGTTTTTATTTTGAGGCAGGGCTTTGCATCTGTGGCTAGCCTAAGCTCACTTATGTAGGTTGTGTGCTCACTATATTGGTCAAGCTGCCCTTAAGCTAGCAGCAGTTCCGCCTCCTCTGCCTCCTGCATGTATCACCCCACCCAGAAGGAAAACAAGTGAGGCCTCTTGTTTTGCTCCTTTATGTCACTATTTTTGATGTTGTAAATATAATGCAAAGTTCCTAACATACAAAGTAGACTAGTTTTCAAGGTCCATTGTTTTTAAAATATTTTAGTGGAGGCCAGCAAGATGGAGTAACAGCAGGTAAAGGTGCTTGCCTGCAAGTTTGATAACTCAACTGTGAGCCCCAGAATCCATATGGTAGTAGAAGAGAACCACCTCAAATTGTCCTCTGACCTCATTCACATAGATGTCAACATGCACATAAACAAACAGACCAAATAAATAAATACATAAATATATAATATTTTCAACAGTTTTTGACGCTGTAGTGGAAGTCATTTAGAAAAACCAGTAGAAAAAGAAGAAAAGAAAAACCAGTAGACCTTGTTAATGCTGATGTTAAGATGAATTTCTCCTCTACCAACTTAGATATAAATAAGATCATGTGACTTCCCACCCCTGGACAGAGTAAGTGAAGACAAGATGCATTCTGTTGACACTACTGGGAGGACTCTTTTTTTTTTTTAAATCTTAATTTTTATTTTTTATCATATTCAACACAATATATATTTTGTACCAATCATAAAAATAATGGACATGTTATTAAATGAACATTGAAAAATAAAGTCCTTTTATTTGTTCATTTTGTTTTTGGTAGAGCTTACAATCTTGGCTCTTACTGTGGTAGAAACCTAAAATAAGAAAAATTTTTAAACATTGGAGTTCATTGTCATAAGGCTGTACTTCAATGTCCCTCACATCACCAAAGGAATTTACCTTCATAGTGGCTAAGCTAAGAGTTGACAGTTCTGCTGCACCAGGGAATGAATTGTAGGCACAATTATTTGGATACAGATTTCCTGCTATGGTCAAAGCTATTTGACTTGAATGATTGTCATCATTCACAGCCCACAGGAAACAGGTTACATTCATTTAAAAAATTATTTAAGATGGTCTATCCATGAAGTCATTCATCAGTTGTCTCAATGAACAATGGTTCTGCTTGGAGGATGGCACAGACATTAGGTGAGGGTAAGATTCTGGTTCATTGTTTGTAATGATTTTGAAAAGCATTCATCTCAGAAAAAGAGTAACTTACAAGGTCATCTTCAAAATGAATACAATAATTATAAATATCAAGCAAAACATTTAGACTCACTCTTTGTTGTTCTCTTACAAGCCACCTCTCAAATTAATTGTCTACATTTCTTTTGGCTGTATGAATAATTTTGAAATATGTAAGCTGTTCTGAAAACTATAGTATAGTGTAAAAACATCAAATAAACAATCCTACTAGTAGAAAGGATGAGATAGGAGAAGCATGATTTCAAGACCATTATGTGGTACACAGCAAGACACTGTCATGTACAAACAAGCAGAAAGTGGATATGGATACAATATTAGACATATTTCTCCAATTACCAAATTAAAGCCGGGCGGTGGTGGCATACGCCTTTAATCCCAGCACTTAGGAGGCAGAGGCAGGTGGGTTTCTGAGTTGGAGGCCAGCCTGGTCTACAGAGTGAGTTCCAGGACAGCCAGGGCTACACAGAGAAACCCTGTCTCGAAAAAAGAAAAGAAAAAAAACAAACAAACAAACAAACAAATTAGAGAGACCGCTGGGTAACAGCCAACAAATTTCTGATTCCTCATATTTTTGAATTTCAATCAATTAGGACATGTTGGTAATATTAATTTTCATATTAAGAGATATTAGCCAGGCAGTGGTGGCACACGCCTGTAATCCCAGCACTCTGGGAGGCAGAGGCAGGCGGATTTCTAAGTTTGAGGCCAACCTGGTCTATAGAGTGAGTTCCAGGACAGCCTGGGCTATACAGAGAAACCCTGTCTCGAAAAAACCAAATCCAAAAACTAAAAAAAAAAAAAAAAAACAAACAAACTGAATTTCATTGTGTGGCCAAGCCTGTTGCCTTGAACTCAGTAGCTGGGGTTCCAGCTTTGTAGTGTCATGATGCACAGCCTTCCTGAACTCAAGGAAACGTTACAGGCTCAGGTAACGTAACTGGAGAA
>BDUI01002781.1:28590-82738 GCA_002335545.1 Apodemus speciosus | reverse complement strand
AAGAAGAAGAAGAAGAAGAAGAAGAAGAAGAAATAATCATTAGTTTTATAGGCAATAGAGGTAGCCCTGTGCTTTTCAAAAGAAGGTTATATTTGGTAGTTATATGGTAGTTATTTGGTAGTTATATATGGTAGTTATATATGGTAGTTATAATGTTTTAAAGCACAGAATCATTAAAATAACATTTCCTAACTAAAACTTTAAGCAAGCCTCTCATTCAAAAATAAATGGTATATGTTTAGATGTAGAATTTAACAACAGCTACATGAAGCCTATCAGTATTCCTGCTAGACCTGAGCCCTTAGTGGAGACTGGCAGGTGACGGGGAGTCATGTGAGCAAGTGCCAAAGAAATAGAGCTGCCCTTGTGCTCACCTGCTCAGGAGTGGAGCCTGCTTCTGGATGTTAGGTTGAACACAGATGTCTGTTCCTTCTTTTGTTGTACCAAAGTAATGAAAGTGACTTAAAATTTAATGTTTCTTACTCAGTAGTTATAAGAGGAAGAATAGATAGGTTTCCTTAAACTGACTGAAATAATTTTAATTCTTGGTTTTTTTTTCCTCCTACCCTTAGGCCAAGATAGATAATAACAGATCATCTGGAAGGTGGAACAACCGATACTATTCAGTCAACAAAAATGTCACATGTAGAAATTGTGATAAACGTGGCCATTTGTCAAAAAACTGCCCCTTACCACAAGTACGTGAGATGCATGATGCCTCTTCCTGTGTTAAAGTCCAACTGTTAGGGCTAGAGCCCTGGGTTTTAGATTCAGCTCTTGTTAAAGCATGTTGGATTATGGGTAGCCCATGACCCCGGCATGGGTAGTGTCTGCAAACCTTGACTCCATTTCAGCTTCCCCACTATGAGCTGAGTGACTGTGCAGGTACTTCATACTCTGTGCCTGGATTTTCTTGTCCACAATATGCTAAGACTTGAGTGAAAGGATTTTCTTCTGAAACTTTCTCCAGCACATTTCATTGTGCAATAATTCTCACTGTAGAGACTTGTACTTCTTTTTGTTTATGTGTGTAGTAATGGCAAAGCAAGCATAGCTATTTGAAACAAATAGAACTGAAGTTCTACATTATGGTATATAGTGGCTCTGTACACAGGCTTTTCATTACCTAGCACCTCTAAGTGGCTCTTCGTAGGTATACAACTGCTTCTCTGTGACTTGATATTCAGACATCTCATCCTCTTATCCTAGATATTTCTACTCTATGATTATTCCTCTGTAAGACAGGATATGCTAAGGCATATATCCGGACTTGAGACTTTGTGGCAGCAACATACTGATAACTGTGTTCAAGCTCTGAGTACAGACATTTGTCTGATTTTATAATTCTACTCAAGGTTGAACTTTCACTGAGTTTCAAGTTAGAAATAATTTTTTATATAGGAAAGGAAAACCAATGTTCTACCATTTAAGATTGATACATTTTGCTAAGGAGAGTTTGTGTTTGTCTGCCATATAGAAAGTCCGGCCCTGCTGCCTCTGCTCGGAGAGAGGACACCTCCAGTATGGCTGTCCAGCCCGTTACTGCTTAGACTGCTCTTTGCCCATGTCTTCCACCCACAGATGTTTTGAAAGATCTTCCTGGAGAAAACGATGTGACCGATGTGATATGATAGGCCACTATGCTGATGTAAGTATTTTTAATGCAACTAACTTGTCAAGACTTTGAACAGTGTAGCAATTTATAACCATCAGCCATCCTACTTGAAAGAATGTTTATTGGTAGGTTTGTTTGTTGTTTTCTGAGACAGGGTTCTCTGTGTAGCCCTGGCTGTTCTTGAACATGATCTGTGAAACAGACTGACCTCCAACTCAGGCATACATGTGTTTCTACCTCCTGTGTGCTGTGATTCAAGGTATGTGCCACCACAGCTGGGTTTAGAAGAATGTACACTTACATGTTTTATGCAGGTGTGCATATGAAAACTAGTCTGAAATTCTTGGTGATTTTAATAGTGGTAAAATAAATAGTTTATAATAGTAAGTACATGTTTCCCAGTACTTTAAATATGCTTATTTATGAGGTCTTTTTATATATATTTAAAAAGTAACTCAGGCATTGTAGTGTGGCCTCTAATTCCAGCACCTAGGAGTCCTAGTCTAGAGGGATTTAAAGTTTTGAGACCAATAAACTCTATCTCAAATAGTATGTATTTGTTAATATTAGAAAGTACAAGAAATTTAGAAAACACTTCAGTTACTTATAACAAAATCAAAATGGTGCATTGGACCTGCCCCCTCCTGTTGTAAATCTATGTGGGGCTGAAGGATTATCGGTTCTAACCACAGTGTCAGAGCCCAGGAAGGCTAATGCTTTGATAAGGGTTGTGGAGCTTCCTACATTAGTTTACTCCCTATGCTACAGATGTGTTCCTAAAGGTCTGTCGCTTCATTCCTTCAGAGTGACAGGTGCCTATTACGTACTTGTGAGTTAATCATTGCTAAGACATTCCACACTCTTACCTGGTGCTGGCCCTTGTTTTAGGTCGGTCCTCATTGTCTTCTCTGTACTGAGTGGGGTTCCAGGCTTGTGCCAGAAGCCCAGACCAACCCACTACCCCACAAGTACGTCTGAACTGTTGGAATCAATTTCTTCTTCATTTGCTGGGACTCTGCAAGTTTTCCCCTCCCCTTTATATAGAAGCCTTCAGTTCACACTCATAACCTGTAGGGATAACTTTCTTCCACCCATCTTGCTAGTATCATCTTCTCACCCACTACTACATTTTCCATCCTTTTACAGAAGACTCTGGAACCTTGTTGAATATTGAGACTTTTAACATTTTAGAAGTTTAAAAATCAAGTGGGAGCCAGCAAGTTGGGCCAGTGGATAAAAGCACTTGCACATCAAACCTGATCTATAAGTTGGATCCCCAGAACTTACATGGTAGAAAAAGATAACAGACTCTCACAGGTTGTCCTCTGATCTCCATACCACAGSATGCACTCACATACACACACTGAATAAATATTTTTTAAAATTTAAATAGATCACCAAAGTTTCTCTTCCCATGGCCATCCTTGGATGTCTGTTTTGCCAGAACCAGACACATACATGCAAAGAAAATTCATAATAAAACACTGATGAGTCGTGTTCAAACTCTTACTATATTTGAAATACCTCATTACTTATCAACAATGTAAAAACCATTTGACTGAAATCCCTGTTTTATAATGTGAAGGGCAGAGATACAGTGTAAGACCTAAGTCAGCCTGCACTAGTGGTTATTGCCCTCCAAATGACAAGACTATGGAAAGAATAGGAAAATACTTCCCATCCTGAAACTGCCAAAGACTCTCTCCTCTTCCCAAAACCTCTTAGATCAAGAGTCCCTCTTATGTATTTCATCTGGGCTTGAACTCCCAGCCCTCCTGCCTCGTGATGTGAGATGACTTATGCAAAGTATGGACATTCTCCATCTGGTTCTAATAGTTTTCTTCCTTTGCTTTTAGATAGGGTCTTACTATGTAGAAAGTTTAGCTGTTCTGAACAGTTTTTTTCTCCTTGCTTTGCCTATTCCAATCTTGAAAGGCTACGATATTATATCAGAAGCTGAATTGTTTTGTCCCCAATGAAAAAGAACCATTCACAGTATAGAGTCTTAACCACTTTCATCATACTTGTTACTATCCTGCACAGGCTGTGAATATTAACTCTGGACTGTTGTGAACAGTTTCCACGTTGCCCTTTTCTCTGTTTTTAGTAGGCAGCTAGAGTAATCAATCATTCTTATTTGGTTGAGTTTGTTGTTG
This sequence comes from Apodemus speciosus, assembly GCA_002335545.1. Classification (NCBI taxonomy): domain Eukaryota; kingdom Metazoa; phylum Chordata; class Mammalia; order Rodentia; family Muridae; genus Apodemus; species Apodemus speciosus. The sequence continues at coordinate 78,967 of BDUI01002781.1, read as the reverse complement.
TTGTTGTTGTTGTTGTTGTTGTTGTTGTTGTTGTTTGTGTTTCTGTGTTAGTATCTGGCAAGATATGCAGCTGGCCGTGTATACCAGCATAGCCTTCTGCCTCCTAAATGCTGGGATTAGGCCACCAAGCCTTATAGCAGCTGAATGGAAGGATTTCTTTGTCGAAACTAAGCATATGCTAGTAGAGGATAGAAACAGCGTCCTTCTCCAGAAGAGACATTGACCTCCTCTGAGTCTTCGGTGTCATTGAGAATTATGTGGTCCTTAGAAATGGACTTACGCTGGGCGGTGGTGGCGCACGCCTGTAATCCCAGCACTTGGGAGGCAGAGGCAGGTGGGTTTCTGAGTTGGAGGCCAGCCTGGTCTACAAAGTGAGTTCCAGGACAGCCAGGACTACACAGAGAAACCCTGTCTCCAAAAAAAAAAAAAAAAGAAATGGACTTACTCTTAGTCCAGACCTATGTGAGACTGTGACAAAGTAGATTGGTGCCAGAAGTTTGATTGTCGGATTCATTGAACACCTCACCTGCTTTTAAAATTCAGTTGTAAATGTCTACATAGACTTGGATTTCATTCTTAGATCTCCAATAAGGATAAATTCTGATACAGTTGATCTGTGAAATTAAGGAAGTCAGAACCACATCAGTGCCCTGTGAGGCTTCAATCATAATTAAATACTGCAAACCAATGTCAACTCTCCTAAACTTCATTGATTCCAGATAGCTTCTGAACCAGATTTTACATGTCTCCTTCAAACCATATAGTTATACACTAATTAATTCATTTCAACTTGCAGTTGTGTCCAACCTTATCTGCAGAATAATTCTGTCTGAGCTAAACATGGACTGTTATGTGTTACATGTATGTGCTTGTTTACGTGTGTTATTTATCCTGTTAGATAGGATAAGAGATTGCATGCCAGGTCATTTGCGTGGATTCCCTTTGCACACTAAGAATAGAGACAGAGAAATGTAATTAGCTTCCCTCGACTTTTTATCATAATTCAGTTTTTTTTTTTTTTTTTTAAGAGAAAAGGATAATTATTTCTGGAAGACTTCAGTTTAAGCCAGACTTGATATCATAGCCTATAATCCCAGCTACTCGGGAGACTGAAGCAGAAGGATCACCAAGTTCAAGACCAGCCTGAGCAGCTTAGTGAGAACCTGTCTCCTAGGAAAACACACCAGTTAGGATTGCTGGCATGGCCTAGTGGTCAGCCGCTTACCAGGCTGTGTGGTGGTGGTACTGGAGTTATGTCAGGACTCACAGATACATTTGTATTTCTGTTGTTCTTTATTTCCCTTTTTATAGTGACTTGTGTTTATTTTTATTTATTCCATGTACTCAAGGTGTAATGTGCCTATTCTATTACGTACTAGTCTTATGTCATAAATTCTTTGGGAGCAGTATAGTCAGTAACCAGGTTTTAGTACTGCTGAATGGTTTTTAGCCATTCTAATAATTGCATTGCTGCATAGTATTGCTGTTTTTGTGGTTCTTGTTTGTGTCTTCCCAGTGACTAACCGTGCTGAATATCCTTTGTGTGCTCATTTTTATTCTTGTGTCATCATTGGTGATGTGTCTAGTTACCTTCCCATTTTTAATTGTGGTCCTTATTTTCTCATCATTTCAGATATAACTCTTTTATTGCCTATATGATTCAGAAGTATTTTTTTCAATCAACAGCTCATTTGTAAATTTGAAGTACAACTTGCCAGTCTTTTATGGCTTCTATTTTTGTACCATTTCTAAGAACTCTTTTCCCACCCTTGGGGCATAAAAATTTTGTCCTGTATATTCTTCCAAACAGCGTCTTTATGTTTCACATACTGATTGCTGGTCCATTTTGAGTTTGGTCTTTACATAGGTTTGAGTTGGTTTTCATCATTCATTAAAGTCCATCCTTTATGTCTTTGTTAAAGATTACATAACCACACTTATGTGGATTGACACCTAGACTTTATGCCATGGTGCTGATTTGCCCCAAAACTGATACCCAACTCAAACTAACTGTGTCCCCACAGGCAGTCATAAATCCAGATAGTTTCTTAAAACTTTGTTTGTTTGTTTTCTCTATCTCCTTTCTCTTTCCAAATGATTATAAGTTGGCTCATTTAACTGTGATAAATCTTGATTGGATTTTGATTATTGTGTTTAATCTATTGATGACCATTGGGGCAGTTAACTCTACTATATTGAGTGTTCTAACCCAAAAATACAATATAGTTCTTACTACTTGTTCTGGGCTTCTTTGCTTTATGTTACAAGAATTTTGAAGATTTCGGTATGTGCATGTTCTTCATATTTATTGGAATTTTACCAGTTTTTGTTTTTGTTTTTTACCAAATTGCTTTTCAGTCATTTATTGCTAATGTATAGAAAAATATTATAAATAGTTGCAGTAGTTCTCCAATGTTAAAACTATATTTAACTTATTTTGGTTGCCTGTGTTTTCTATATTTAAAATGAATGTTCAGTACTTTTATAATAATGGTGTGTGTGTGTGCACATGTGTAGGCCCCAGGGATCAATGTCAAGTGTCTTCTCCAACCACTTTTCTCCCTTATTTTTTGAGACAGAATCTCTGAGTGAAACTAGAGCTCCCTGGTCTGGCTCGACTGGCTGGCCAGCAAGCTCCAAGGATCCTCTTGCCTCAGCCTCCCCAGCACTAGCATTATAGGAGTGTGCTGCCACACCCTGTTTTTTACATGAGTACTCATTGAGCATCTCCCTAATCCTTATCATGATTTTCTTTAAGATGAGTTTTTAAATTACAATTGTGACACCATCACAAAGCACAACTCTGGACCCAAAGTGTATCTAACATACCCTGGATGCTATGAGCATCTTGAGAGAAAAAGAAAAGGTAATTCCATGATACTCACATAACTAGTGAATAGAAGTAGCTTTATGTAGTTACCAAGGGAAATAATTTGTATAATTCAGTATTTGTGATTTGAGATACTGCTTATATTTTTACATATGTAAATATAAAATAATAAATGTCTGGCAGTGTCAGCACTCAGAAACTCACTGTTCATTGGGCACTATCACAGGGCTCATGACAGAATTAAGGGATACTGTCAACCTAAATTCTTGTTATTGTTCAGGTATAGGAAGGTTAGTATTTAAGAAAGGAAGCCCCTAGGTAGCGTGATAGCTTAACAAGTAGGGTGCTTGCCACTAAGCCTTACTACTTGAGTATAGTCCCCAGAATCTACACGATAGAAGGGAACACCAATTCCACCAACTTGTCCTGTGACCTCCACATGCATGTACACTTAGAGGTGCATGCACTCAAAATAAATAAATGTAAAAGGTTTTGTTTTTGGTTGGTTGGTTGGTTGGTTGGTTGGTTGGTTGGTTGGTTGGTTGGTTGGTTGGTTTTTCAAGACAGGGTTTCTCTGTATAGCCCTGGCTGTCCTGGAACTCACTCTGTAGACCAGGCTGGCTTTGAACTCAAGAAATCCTCCTGCCTCTACCTCCCACGTGCTGGAATTAAAGGGTACGCCACCACCACCCGGCAAAAGATTGTTTTAAAAAGACATAGAGGCAATGGGGAGATGGTGCAGTGGGTAAGAAAGAGTTCTTGCATTGCAGAAGTTCCAAATTCAATTCCCAGCACCCACATGGTGGCTCAAAACATCTATAACTGCAGCTTCAGGGGACATCAGGCACCAGCTATAAACAATGCACAATTCATAATGTAAAATAAAAATTTGAATTAAAAGAAAAGAAACGGAGGTTCTAGCACATGTAATTGCAGCATTTGGGAAGCTAAGAGAGGGATTACCACTTCAAGGCCATGATGGGCTACATAGTGAGAATATTTCATTTATCTTCCAAATTTCTCTCCTTCGAGAGAGTTTCCTGAAAGACAATCTCTGGTTACTGTTAAAAAGGAAAAGCTGGTAAGAATGCTGTGCCCATTATTGTTTACACATTGTAGGGGAAAGACCTGAACTGAGTTTGAATAAACTGAGCACTGACGTGGCACTTTGAGACTGGAGGGACACTTCTGGTTTTCATCAGTGGCCAAAATAGTTTGAAAATGTTGTAGTCAGAAGTTAACTCTAAAATACAAGATGAGATACTATCTGATCCAGTATCCTTTTCTATGATTCTAAACAACTAAAAATATTAAGTAGACCTCATCCGAATGTAAAACTAAATGAATAACTCTTAAGTGCTGATCAGTTTGACTCCCTCCCACCCCCATGAAGAAGAGAGTCATAAGCAACTACATCTAAATGAAATGTCACCTGTTCTTTCCTTTTGCATTTGTTTCTGGGAGTCTTTGCTTTCCTACCAAGCTTGACCACTATGTGATGGAGTCTCAGCTGTCTTATTGATGTCCGTTTGTCCATGACCATAGAGCTTCCATAGAGTGTAGGGAGTGCCACTTTCCTGGACTATAGTCATGCCTGTTAACAGTTGAGCCTTGTTGTTTAGCAGGCATCGTTCTAAAGAATTAATCTTCTCAGCTCTAACCATCACAGCAGCAGATTGAGAGAGTGCTGGGAGTCCTGTTTCATAAATGTGAAAGCTGAGACACAGCAGTACACAGTTTGCCTAGGACAGTAAGTAACAGGGCCAGGATTTGAACCCAGCCTTTTATTTGGTTTTGGCATGTCTAATTTTAGCTGTTGTCTTCACATGATTCCTTGTCTTCATTTTCTCCTATTGTTTGAAGTTTCATTTACCTTAGCTAAAAACAGTGTCAGAAAATTAGCAGCTCTTTGTAAAATAAACAAACGTATGTTAGTCATCTAGAATCAGTATCTCCAGACATTGTGATTCCTTATTAAAAAACTCTTTTTCAAAAGAAAATGTTAGTTAAGAAAATTGAGTGTGTGCGAGTGTGTTGAGGGTCTTTTGCGATTGATTTTAAAGGTTTTTCTATAAAATAGGACAATTGCATTTTCCAATAAAACTGAAATATAAGTTAACAAACTTTATGCCCTTATAACTACACTAAACTTATAGAGAATACAAAAAAAGAATATTTTCTGCAAAATAAAAATAGCTTATTAGTTTTCCTAATTACAGAGGATTTTGAGTATAAAAACTAATTGAAATTTGACCTTGGATCAAAAGATCGTTTTATAGAGTCTGGTTCATTTTGGAAGCAGCTTTGAGATAGCTATCAGTGAATGGCTACATGGATTCTGTATACATTGCCACATATAGGTGTTGAATATATGTCTCAACCTTTTCGTATTTATGTGTTTATCTCCTTACCAAGAATAGCTGTTTTTGTGCAGAATAGAAATATAGTAAACAATCTTAAAACATTCTGAATTTCAGTTGTAGATTTCTGTAATGTTAGACCTTAGAGCTGTCTTTATGTAGAATTTTGGTTTAAGGTAAATGTTAGGGTATTCTCTTAATTTTCTTCCCTCCTAAAATAACCTCCAGCTCACATAAATATGTCAGGAGGATCCTATGCATACACAGTGGTTAGTCAAGTGTTTGGACAGTTGGATGACTTGAGAGTCTTTGTATGAAGAGCCTACTGACCGGGCTTCAGTGCAATGGAAGGTGCCTAAAACAACGTTAGTGTGTGCGTAGATTCACACTGACAGTCAAATCCAGAGATGGCATTATTTTTCTTGCCATCACTTCTCAGTCAACAAATTTTAAACAAAATTATTCTCTTCATTTTTTTTCTATTTTAAGTTATTCACCATTGATGAGCATTGCTTGTTTTATTAAAGCTTTTGTTTTGCTGCAGTGACTTAAGGGGCCAGTTCTTAACAACAGAGGCTTTGACAAAGCACCAGAGGATTCTGTTAAAAAGTTGTGTTTCGTAATTGTAGTTGTYGTGTCAGAGCCTAACTGACTTGGAGCTGAAGGATTTTTGTGAGATGAGTAGCTGTGCCAGCAGGGACCCAAGTCTCCTGGGCTGGCCGCGCTCTCATTAAGATTTGCCGCTAGCAGTGGCGGTGTTGAGCATGTATGTGACGTGCATTCTGTTATTGTATGCTTGGCTTGTCAGCCTGCAGCTTCCTGACACTCACTTATGTCACTCTTTATTCAGAGAGGAAGAAGCTTTTGATAATTTGACAAGACAAGCTCTTAAACGATCTAGGTCATGGCCTTCACTGTCTGTGATTGTGAACATATTTCCTGAAAGCCCTGTCACTCATCACAGCTACATTTTCTCCCGGGGAGCCACAGGCCTGTCCTGGTCTCTTGTCAGCTCATACATTTTGGTTATTCATATACCAAATACAGTACTGGGGTTTTTTTCTTCCCTTTTGCAAATGCTAGCATGTTAGTAAGGCTAATCCTTTCTCCTGTGCTGTGTTCCCAGCAGGGCTGCGTTCAAGGGCTCTCTCTAGTACAAGGCAGACAACTGGCCAAGGGGAGCTGAGGAGGAGGAGGAAAGGCCGCTTAGCGCTGTTTTGTGTTTGTTCATTGTTGTGGAAATATGAGAACTGGTGGCAAGGGCCTTGTCTGTTGAGCACTTGAGTCTTGGTCTGCTGTCAGGGGCTATTTAAGATTGAGTGTTTTATTTTCTTTGATGTATGCATTTGAGAATAGGGAAGTGGGAATTAAACAACAGATGCACTAAGCCGTTGTTCTCATAAAACAATAATTAGCACCTGATGAAATTCAATATGGGTTGAAATGCACAATATAAACTCTCAATTCATCTGGCACGGCAAAGTATGTTGATTCATCTTTGAATTTTATGAATAATAACACTGTTATTCATGTATGTTTATTATCCAAAGTACAATAGATAGGAAAACTAGTTGGGCAAAAGTTGGCAAGCAGTGTACCACATTACCAAAGCAGATGTGAGTGCGCCATGTGTGTCGGGGTGTATGACTTGAGGATGCCCTTTGGGTTCATCTACCTAAGTGCCAGGAAGGAGGGAGCAGCAGGGCCATGGCAGTGCAGCTGACGGTGATGCTGTGTGTGTTCTCCTTTTAGACGAGCTGCACAGCTGACCTCTCATTCAGTTTAAATGTTTTAATCAGACCAAGTTCTCACTTGCAGTAGTCAGCTTCTTTCTTTAGGAATTTATTCTGTCTAACGTTTCCATGCCATGCATATATATATACCTGAATGCTTTGCCATTCTGCTTGGTGAGAATTTTTAAAATATCCCTGTGTGTGTAATACTAAGGARTATTAAAAAGAAGCCACCAAAGCTTTAGCACGTAGAAAAAATAAGATTTTAAATTTTGATTAATGATTGCAGTTACATTTTGTATTTAGAATTAACATATATGCTCTCTATTGGCCCCTGCTTTGAAGTCTTTTTTTCTAGCTTTACATAGTATTATGTACAAAATAGTAAAATGAATCTGTACATAGGAATGTTAAATAAAAGTACTTACATAATAGCTAGATGTTTTTAATTATAGTATTATTATCTAATAAAAGAAAAGTTTCATGTCATCTACTACTAAATTTCTGTATCAGTCATCATCTTCATGTACAGAGCAATCAGATGATTGTTTAAAAACCAAGTAATTCTTTCTTTTATTACTAAATTGCTACTACACCAGAAAAGGTCACATGGTAGAATGGCGTTCTGCCAGTCTATGACAACTCAGTGATTGAGATTTTTCAACCGTATTATTCTGAGGATACTGTGGTAATCAAGAACGATCCATAACTAATGTATAAATAACTGCTTGCTTATCTCTGTAGTAATCAAACTCAACTTATATGTATACAGCAAAAGGTTTATGCTAGAAGGCAGGAAGTGAGTACTTGAAGATATATCATACGCTAGGTCTTATATGTAAGTATGTTTGACTGTGTCATCCTTAAGAACATGAGAGCCAACCACTCTGTAGCTATTCTTTATGTGGTACTGACATTGTCTTTGCCTCCTGAAGCTACTTTTAATTTTCTAAAAGTATTTTTCTTTCAGTTAGTGTTACTAATCCAGAAATCATTGACATAATAGTGGGTTTTCAGACATTATATATTTTATGACTATGCCATTGGAACTGGGAAGGGGACCACTGGACAGTTTAATTTACATGCTTTCCTGTATTAAATTGCACAGGCTAGTTAAGCTTAAAGTGCATAATGTGTAGATTTTTTCACCTGACTTATATATATTTTCTCTAACCACTTATGTGGTATTTTCAGTAGAGATTTTGCTATTCATAGTTACTGTTGTAGCATTCTTTTTCTGCAAAGATGGTCAGCTGATGAGCGGCACGGTGCTGTAGGAGACAGTTCCTCTTAAGGAGATCAGTGTGGACTCAGGAAAAGGCCTCTCGCTGGCTTGTTCCTGTTGCTCAGTATTCTGTTATCTATTCTAATTTCAGTAACTTCATCTTGGACAGATTTTTTTTTTGAAGTTTCAATTGTTTTGTTTTTAGATTATTTCATGATAAATATGAACATGTAAACTTTTGGTGTATAAGAGAAAGGCCATGGACTTTAGGGGTTTTGCTTTGATTTGGCTATGCTTTCTTTTTTTATTCTTTTTCATTAAGTTTTAAATTAGCACCAACAGACATTACAGGTAAGTACACTGCACAGTTAAGGCTTCTTAAAAGTGGTACTCTTTTAAAAGCCACTCTAGGTTAGTCTTACAGATCTAGACCACTGCTCTTGATTTACCAGTTGAACTGAGTTATGGCCTTGCATCATACCATAGTCCCCAAACTTCTAACCTGTGAAGAAAGAGAGAAAAACTTTGTCACTGGCTTCCTGACAATGGCAGGAGTGTGTTAAAGCAGTGTAAAATTCAATTAAACCGTCTAGCCAGGTTTTTGAAGCTGAAATGCAGACCCTTTCTGTTAAGCTTCTTATTTTCCTGTGACCGACACCGGTGGATGCTGGGTTATGCCAAAACCAACAGGCTGTAAAGTACCTTGTTTCATGCTCCTAGCTGATCAATATTTTTATTTTCCAGGCTTGCCCAGAAATCTGGAGGCAGTATCACCTAACGGTGAGTAAAAACACCTTTTTATTTTCCCCAAGACCCAGCCTATTTACCCTTCTCTGAACTGCTGGCCATAAAATATAGACAAGCATCTTCTGCAGCAAGATAATAAACATCTGGAGAGTTTGTACTGAGAAAGCAATAATACACCTATCCCTCTCTCCTGCCCACTGCCTGTTCTTTATTTTCCTGTTTTTTAAAAGATTTCAACTGATTTTTATTTCTCAAGTCATTAAATGATTATATCATGATACCCTTAGGCTTAGATTATATTCATTAAATTAAAGGGGRAAAGTATTCTAGAAGCTATAAAGCAGTGAAATAATCCTATGTCTTTAGAATATTGTGTTACTACAGTCCATAAACATACAGCCCACAATATCATCCATGATCATTTTTCTGCTTTTACTGAAATATTATACGTTCTTAAATGAAGCCAGAAAAAGCTTACTGTTCCTTTCATATAGGACAGCCTAGCTCACCTATCCTTAAAACTCTGTTTGTTTAAATTTTATACATATATATTTAATAGTCAATTTCTGATTTATCATTCAATTCTGGTTTATTATGATTTTAGTCTTAGTGAAAGCAGAAAATGACTATTGCTATTTAATCCATTTGATTAATTCTCAATACAAAGTCAGCTTACTTTGCCTCTCCAGTTTAAATAATGTCAGTAATTCAATATTGTCTTACTAGTCATTTTTAATGTATTAAACAGTACTGAGAGATCATTTCTTTTAATTATACAGCTATATAGCATAATATAAATTAAGTTGTTGAAGTTTAATATATAAAAGATTTTATATGATACAATTCAGAAAAGAGAAAAGGCAGTTTTTATAAAGCGTATCTTCATATGCTTTCCTCTTACAGAAATATAACGTGAGCCAACAGGTAGAGACTCCGCTCATTGTCCAGGCCACAGTGCAAGGGATAGTGTATCTGCAGGGTTATTTAAAGCTTTAGTGTTATAGGAAGTAAAAGTCATATACATGTCTATATATTCTATACATACATGTGATAAATGCAGTCAATGGATTATATTTTGGCATTGTAGCAGTTCTTTGGTAACATAATAATGGTAAAGCCCTTATAGCCCTAAACCTGATAAGAACAGAATCACTCTTGTATTTCTCAAGGTCTCAGACTCTCTGACTGGTGTGACAGTACTCGTTATTTTTATTGAGTAATAGTACCATAAATTTGGCTTTGTATTTCTTTTAGCTTTTCCACAAATTTAAAGAATTTTATGTGACTATAATTGAACAATAAAAATTAGCTTCAAAATATAACAGAAGTACTTAAAAGATTTGTTGAGTTTTTTCAGCTTTTCAGAAACAAATTATAAAAAAATAGAGATCTTTAAAAATGAAAACAAAATAAATTCATCTTTATTAGAATGTAATATATTCTATCCATAAGAATAACAAATTCAATTTGAAAATTTATTTATATGGAAACCTGGTTGATTTTCTTTCAGAAAGCGTTGAAGTAATCATTGTAATTCACAACTACCAGGTTTTAATTAACAATGAATTACTATGCAAGAATAACTATAACAATAGTATGCTTATAAATGTGTAAATACTTTTATCAGTCCATCTAAAATATAATCATTTTCCAATTATTTAAATTGCCTTATCAGTATATGAACAATATTTGAATGCCTGTAATTAAGTAGTATTAAATATTGAGTGAAAGCAAACTGCATCCTGATTTTAGCCATCTTCAACCCTTTTACTAGGCGATGGACTGCCATCTATTGACTCAGAGTAGCCCTCACATGTGAATGTGGCATCAGTCACAGCAGTGGCCACAGAAGGAACTAAGTTTGAATTGCCTGTATGTATTCATTTCAACCAGCCTGCTTAAGGCTATGAAGCCGTCTAGAGTTCATTGTGATACATTCACTTCTCTTCCAACCAAGAAGTATCTTTTTCTAACCCCAAACGAACTGTGCTTTGGGAGTTAAATTTCTTTTAGAACTCCTGTTTAGAGCTGTTGGCATTTGAGTGCTTTTCACGTGCCGTGCCTGATTCCCAGCTGTGAGATCTGGAGGACCATCTCCAGAACAAGTATACTGCAGCAGCGCAGGATCGGGTCTGACTACGAAGCCTCTCTTTTATAAACATGCAAGAAAGATGAAGTTAATTAACATAAATACTTAGGAATTTTCAAGTTTTCCTTAAAATATTGTGAAGAGTTCAAAAGAGAACGTTTAGTCATTTTCAGTAATATCAAAGGTAAAATGAGGTCTCTATAGATTATATCTAAATAAAGAGCTTTTAACAAACTTGACTTCAGTGCATTAGTAAAAGGCAGATCCATCATTCCAAAAGGTACACAACGATCCTGAGAGTCTGAAGCACACACCCAGCACAGCATGTGGCTCTACTGCTTTTCTTTATCCATTTCAATGACTAATAAAAAAAATCATACGTTTTGATATCTTTGTTGATCTGGAGACATATGTGAGAAAAAAATATTTAAAAATAGCCTAATTTCCTCCAGTAGTTAATACTTTTACTTCCTTAAAAAAACAAAAACAAAAAAAAAACAAGCATTTGATATCTTTGCTGATCTGGAGACAAACATGAGGGGGGAAATTAACAATTATGTAATTTCCTCCAATAGCTAATACTTTTACTTCCTCAAAAAAAGTTTATATGTTTTAATCATATAACCGTTTTCTTTACATTGTAACTTCTGCTTTCATATTTTTTAGCAAAGTCTTGTCTTTTTCTTCATTCACATAGTTCCTTGTAGATTATTTCCCTATTAAAAAAAAAAAAAAAGGCAATCCCTTCTCCATCCCTTCATTTTTTATGTCCTAGTGAAGCGCTAAGCTGATCTGGCACCAACGGAGTATTATGACCCATAGTGTTTTTGTCTGATAGAGACAGTAATTTAACATGCATTACACATTCTGAACAGGGATACCTCAAAAGTAATCAGAAAATGCCAGTTCAAAAGCTGTATATATTAAGAACCAAAAAGGTTTAATTTTGTGCTTGTTTTTTTAAATATACTTAAAATACATTGCAACCTTACTATTTACTATTTATTTTCGCTAAAAATTTCAGAATATGGAAATAAATAATTTTTATATGACGGTTAAGTTTTATATGTTTAGTCATAATGTTTGGAATGCTTACACTTCAAAAATGGAAATTTTTATTAACTAGGAAAGAGAAGAGAAATACAGTTCCTTGTCTTCCTTTCTGGTCAGAGTTCACCAGCAGTCAAGAGTATGACCCTGAACCCGCTGAATGGCTGTCTACAGACTGCAGTTCAAATGCTCCATTTCGTTTTTCCCATTCCACACTCTCTCCTTGCCTAGGAGGGTACGTCAGCCTACCAGTGGATTGCTGAGTTCTCACAGAATGCCTTTACAGCAAATCAGAATTTTACCAACTAAAAATTCTATGCTTTATGCCACAGAATGGTGGCCCAAATATCAGCAGACTAAAGCTAACTTCGGAACTACTGTTTCGCAGTCCAGAGAAAAGAACAGGAAATAGGTGCTGAAGCTACAGCCATTCAAATATCTTTATCTTGGGATTGAGGTGTAAGGCAGGGTAAACATCATTTTCTAACTGCCTAATGCTAAAATACTTTTCTTTTAAAAAAATAACTTGAGCAAAAAGTTTTTAAAAGTCAGCAACAATGGAGACATTTTCCTATTCAAGTTTTATTTTGTTTTGTTTTGTTTTGTTTTTTAAGAAACTTCTTTTTAATGTGTTAGGAGTATTTGTTTGGAGTCTTGGGTGGCTTCGGAGAACTACCTAGCTACCCAAGCAGATCTGCCAACCGTGAGAGCATGTATTCTGCTCAACTGAGAAATCTTAATCTTTCCTGTGTTTGCAGATGTGAGTGAGGGAAACAGCCCCTGGTGTGTATTTAAGAAAATAGAATTGATTAGGCATTATCATTAGAATTATCTATTCCAAAATAGAGTGAGGCCTGTCTCATTTTTCGCTATTAAAAAGAAGTGTACCCCATCTTTAAGGCCCTGACAGAAATTATCATAAACAACATTTTTATAAATTCATTTGATAATTCATAAGCATTTTCCTCTGGTGCTGCTGGGTCAGTGCTGTGATTGTTATGTTGCTATTAAGACACTAGATCTGTTAAATTTCAAAGATTCAATTTTATTTAAAATCCCCTTAAATCCTGAAATTGCTAAAGTTAATGTTCTTGTGATCTGGTGATTGAGAACACACACACCTTGTTTGTCGTACTTTAGGATATATTTTTCTTATAGAACTATGAAGTAAATCAGGCTGCTTTCTTTTTCAAGTTGCTTAATACCTGAAAAACAAGATTTGTTTGGTTGGCTTTTGGTACTGATTCTAAACCCATTATGTTTGCTAAGAATGTGCTCTGCCACTGAAATGCACCCCCTAGCACCAATAAGATTGTTTTTAGTAAGCATTGATGACTTCTATAGAAATAGAAAATATATTTGGACAGTAACATGACATCATTTTTGAAGTTTTTCCACATGGAAATTTTGTCTAAAATAGTTTAGTATTTGTCCTGCCCTTAATGTCAAAATTATGATAGATTTTTACTTCAGTCTTATCATTTTTAACTTAATATATTAAAAAAAATGATTACTACATTTAAAGAGTTAAATAAACTGATTTTTTATGGTAATTCAGTGATATGCCAGAATTAATCATGAAAGCAATGAGAAAAATACACTTTCAAAGAGGGTGAAACATGCAATTATCAATCAATAAACAAGATTCATGTTAAAATAAATATAATTTGCCAAATTACCAAAGAGCAGTTTGCTAAAGTACCTTCTATAAAAGAAAGTGTAAAAGTGTAGAAATTGTGCATTATTAGTACATGTTATTTCCCTTTCATGTCTCTTCAGGCCATGTACACATGCATATAATATAGAAATGTTCTTCTTTTGAAGGAATACAAGTTATCCATTCTTTCAGAGATTTTTCAGCACATAATATTTTAATTCAAATGTAATTTTGCCTGGACAGGAAATCAATATGGTATTTTTTTCTGTAGGTTTATTCTTGTATAAATATATTTGGATACTATCAAGACTTCGTGGCGATGATCCTGATGTAGATACAGCATTTGAGATAGTGAAGCAGGAAATGTGCATCGCCTGTGCAGTCTGTGGATGACTTAGGAATGCCTGTGTTTGCCGCCTTCTGAATGTCTGTACCCACCTCAGCAGCAGCTTCCACATTAGATAGTAGTACTGCTCAATAATAAATTAGTTTAATCTGACAATCTACCATAGTTGGTAACTTCTTTCTTCATTTGAGTTTTTTAAAAAAAAAATGGTTTCTGTGCTTTTTCATCTATCTCATAATGTCTGGAGAAAATGAGCAGCATACTCAGGATTTACATATTCACCAGATGAACTTCTAGTTTGAGTTCTGCTTCAAATTTGAAAGGCATTCTTACAGTCATTAATCTTCTAATCTGTTTTTCCTGAGAATAACAGAAAGGTAGAAAATTACATTAAACATTTTATTATCCTTTTCTCCCCCACCCCCATTGTGTTCACTCTTAGTTACAAATGAACTATATTTAATCGTTGTAAGAGAAAGTTATTAATAATTAAATATGTAGCAGTTAAATTCCATTTCTAGATGTTTACATTTTAAAATATGGTACACTTTGAATTTTATTTATTTTGTCTCCTTAGTAAAACATATATATTAGTCATGTCATCCCAGAGAAAATTGTATTCCTTTTTTACTAGTGACTCTGTACTTGGAAAGAACTCCACTTTATAGTAAAAGTGAATATAAATAAATAAAACCCTTAAACTAAATCTTCTCAGATTTATAGTTGACCACCATATACTATCTGATACCAGAAATTTCAGTTTTCATATCTGAAACTGTTTAGCCATTCCTATTTTGTAAGATTACCTACACATCAGAGCAGAGAAATAAAATACAGTATAATTTTAGCCTATTTTTCATATGTTAGATAAATAGATGGCTTATGAGACTCCTTAATGTACATTCTAAGTAACTGACTGGATTGTATGCTTTTCTGGATATTTCAGGGCAGCAATAAATGTAAATAGGATATACAAAACCAGTGTTATTTGCACTAACTAATTACATTTAGGATTAGTATAGTCTTAAAGTCAGCTCAGTCATTTGAATGACTCAGGAAGGCCTCTCTCCATGAGCAGTGTCTGAGCCAGAGCTGGGTTTTGACATTACGCATGCTTCTGTAATTAACAAGTTAAGCTAGTGCTAAGAGTTCAAAAAACTACTCTCATTTAAGTGACTAGAAATTTATGAATTACTTAACAGATTGACCTGACTTAGACTTAAAATTCATTGGTAGTTTAACTCCCTCATATATTAGAAAGTCAAGAGAATAATATGTAGACTTGTACATCTGTAAATATTTCTTCTAGCTGTGAGAATTGGCCTTTCAGTAATATTAGTAATTTACTTGAAGAAAAATGCTACAGAGTTGGAAGGCATTGAACAATTAAAAGAAAGCTTGAATGACTATTATGTAATTCAAATATACATATATGTATGGATGCATACACACATGCATGGATATGAGATTGAGTTATACCTTCACTTTAGCTGGTTTACCAACATATGAATTGATTTTTTTTTCAGAAATAAGAATTATTTTAATGTGAGAGGTCAGAAATCTATATTGGTGAAAATAATTCATACACACAAACACATAAATCAATTACTGGTAAGGCCTCAGCCTCCTACTGCTGGGACTGCAAATCCAAATAAACTACCATGCCCAGCTTTATTTTCATTACTTGTTTTAAAAACTGTGTGTGTGTGTGTGTGTGTGTGTGTGTATACATCATATATACTATACATGTACACATGCACACAAATTTAACTGAATCTACTAGATATAAAGCCATCTTTATAATTTTGTAATGTCTGGGGCTGGAGAGATGGCTCAGTGGTTAAGAGCACTGACTGCTCTTCCAGAGGTCCTGAGTTCAATTCCCAGCAACCACATGGTGGCTCACAACCATCAGTAATGGGATCTGATGCCCTCTTCTGGTGTGTCCGAAGAGAGCAATAGTATACTCATACATGCAATAAATAAACAAATCTTATAAATTAAAAAAAAATTGTTTGTAATGTCTGATTTTATAAATACCCACTTGAGGTTTTTGCATGTTGGTTTCCTTCTGTGAGACTAGTCTGGGCTGACCTTGGTTAACTGGTGTCTTGCTTCAGTCTCCAAAGAGCTAGGATTGCAGGCATGAACTATCATTCCCAGCTAAATGCCTTCATATGAGTATGCTTGTATGCTGATATTTGCAGTCAGGAGCACTAAGTTTGGGGCTGTGTTTTAATTTCGTTTATAAAATATAAGTCTCCATTTTTTTATGTCTTAGATCTATAACATTTCTTTTACAGTTGTACACTGCTCATTTTTTTTTTTTTTTAAGAAAAACTTGCTTTGAAATGTGGACAGAAGGACAGGCTTGCCATGAGGTGATGTTCTGTATCACAATATAAGGAAAAGAATGCCAACTTAAGGTGGTGCTCAGGTTTCAAGTTTGATTCCTTTGTGTAGTATGTACACAGAGACCGGTTAAAATGTTTAACTCAGAAGAACCTCAGTTCTGTATCTGAAAATGGGTGGTAGTGGCCACAGTGCACTGTGGTAGTATACAGTGAGATGAACTGTGCAGTGCCTCACAGCTCCTCATAAAACAGGTTAAAGCAGGTAAGCACTGCCGCAGCAAGCCCATGGCTCCCGCACCAAGAGGTGAGCTGGGGTTCTAGCCCAGACTCAGACAGTCGCAAAGTCTCTGCTCAGGGCGAGGTTGTAATGACCTCTTTTAGCCTCCTAACAATGTTTCCTCCTTACAGTTACTGAAGTTAAATACAAGCCGTTCTTCTTTTTCTTATTATTTATACTTGTCTTACTTGTTTCAAAAAATGTAGGTGAGTAACTTCTTCTTTTTTCTTTTTTCCCAAGACAGGGTCTTGCTATGTAGCCCAGGCTGGCCTGGAATCGCTATATAGCCCAAGCTGGCCTGGAACTCGAGATCCTCCTGCCTCAGCCTCATGAGTGCTGAGATTACAGGCGTGCGCCACCACGCCCGGTTTAGGTGAGTAACTCTTAATTAAGTACTGCAACAAATTATTTTATTAATTTGATTTACCTTAACATCAGCATAAACTTTTAAGATTATATTACAAAAGATTTAAATTACTTAAGTTACTTCCTTTCCTATAAAAATGACAAGGTAAAGTACATTTCACATATAAAAATGCAGTGCATGTTTAGCACTGGGTTTAATCTCCACCACTAAAGGAAGCAAAGAAGCAAGAAAGTGGGGGGGGGGATAAGTAATGACATCACTAAGATACCTGAATTAAGCTATTGTGTGCATAATTTTAACAGATAACTTCAACGTCCTATGTCTAGTTACCRTAAGCAAATTATGTAAATCTTTATAATGAAATAATATGAAATTAAACAGCTCACAGCAATTATAGTGCCTTATACAAGGAAGAGGGGGATCATTTTAATAAGATGGGAAAGGAAACCAAATAATATAACATGGATTTGCACTTCAGATAAAACTAGTTGTTCCTGCACATGACCAATACCAGAAATGAGCCAGAGAGTCACAAAATAGAATAGCATGAAACCTGACTGAGTTTTGCAGTCTTCCTGCTTATATGGTTTCAAAAAAAAAAAAAAAAGGCAATATCAAATTAGGCACTTCCTTGATGTGTGCAGTATGTGCCCTTGGAAGAGCATTCCTAGTCCATGTTCTCTGTTTTAAGACAAGTAAGAGCTAATTAAGACAGAATGTATTATAAAACCAAAGACCTGAGCTGGGAAGCACTGGCTGGTCCTGGATTTGATTCCCAGCACCCCACATGGTGTCTCAGAGCTATCTCTAACTCAACTTCCAAGGAATCCATCCTCTTCTGGCTTCTGTGAGCATCAGGAATATATTATGCAGACATAAGTGCAGGCAAAACACCCACACACATAAAATAAATTTAAAATTTTTAAAAAGACCATTACTTTATTTTTTTAAAAAAAAAAAAAAAAGGCCATTTACTTCCTCCCCTGAAGGTAGGTCCTTGACGCTGTGAACAACAGGATTCTAGTAGAGTAACCAGGCTGGGGGGGAAGTTATATGACATTATAATCAAAATTAAAAGCCTGGGATTTATTTGGGTCCCCTGTATTAACTAATAAATACAATAGAGCTATAGTTCTGATCTGTAATTATCAATGGAGGTTTATGTACGCATTTCATATGGTTGGAAGATATTATTTAACATTATTTCCATACCTTACATCTACCTCAGTAAACCTGCAGATAAAATATCTGTGAATTTACACATGTGTGTATTCTTTTCTGTACCTTCCCTTATATCCTATCTCCACACCCTCCTCAGCCCTCCCCTACATCAAAGCTTGTGGTCCTTTTCCATCTGTGTACTAAAAGGTTTCTTTGTAAACCAGGCCATTTGTCCGTCATTGTTTGGGGTCCAAACAGTGGTAAGATACCCTGTCACTGATCCCGTGTGCTATGAATGGCAGCTCCTCTCTGGACAATTGGCGGAGGGGCTGAGAAATATTCCTGAGAGGATTATTTAACCTTTCAATTTAGAGGGCACAAAGCCTAGCTGATTAATGAACTTTCTGATGGTTGCCGATAAGCGGATCTATTGCTTTATTTCCTCTAAAAGTGATTCCTTCTCCTATCCATATTACTATAATCTGAAACATAAATGTGGCAAATAGATTAAAAAACTGCACTAAAGAGTTTATCTGGCTGGCAAACTGAAGGAGCTAAATTAAAATTGGTAATGACAGCAGTGGCTCAGCCTCATATATGGTTTTTAAATGCACTGTGTATTTTGAAGAGACTTATTCTCCAGCTTGCCTGGTAATGACTGCTTTTGGTGCAGTCTGGGGCTAGCTTCTGTTATCCCCACCTCATACCCCCCCCCCAAAAAAATGAGTTGTGTTATCTGGATGGCTGCAGACACATACGCACCCCTTCTCACCGCATGGGCAGACAAGGTCGATAGCATTACAAGGCATTTGTGGCAGTGCTTGTTTCAGTTTCAGAGCTGCCAGTTTCCAGGCAGATTTGAATTACAAAAGAAGAAGCTGGCATGAAAATTGAAAGGTTTTATCGGCTGGTCTGAAGCCTCATAGCACATTGCTTATTTATGCAGTCCATTTGCACCAGGAAATATAAAAAAGGAAATACATTTTTAAAATAAGGCCATAAAGACCCAGATATGTTTAAGATGGCAAATAAAATATAGATACCTATAATATCTTTCCAGGAAACGATTTTCACTTAATGTTACTTCAGAAGAGCAGAGCATTTATGTTGCCGTCATAAATGTGTGTGTCTGTGTCACTATGTAGGTAGTCTCTGGGGATTAAGAAGGAAACCCTATGCTAACTTACTTTACAATTAAAATAGACGGAGGGATAGCTCTGCAGTTGAAGAGCTACATTGGAAATATTTAAATAGGGTGGTAAATTAAACTTAAACTAACATTTTTGCATTCCATGTAAAATTAGCCATGGCCCGGTGAATAAACGCTGCTGCCTGTAGAGAAAATTGGGATGCTTTTTAAGCCTGGAAGATTGGGAGCATCTGGGAGCGCAGCGCTGGGCTCCGTCTGTCTCATGTGCTCATTGTTCTCCAGTTCTGAGCTTTGCCGTTTGTTTTTGTTGTTGTTGGGGTTTTTAGTGGCAAGTGTGTTGTTTACAGAAAGATTAGAAAGTGGTCAGTTTAATAGTTCCCTCTTAAACCTACACTTTTATTTTAGTCTTTAAATATGTCTTTTAGGTATAGCCTATTGCTTTTTTAATGTAGTAAATATGTGATTCCACTATTAAAATTTATGACAGTAACATACATATTCATCTTAGTTCAACAGTTTTTTGCTTACTGAGAAACGATACATCCATGTAATAAACTCTTGATTACATTAAATGAAGGCATAAATACGTAAGCATTTGGTACTGCAAGGCCTTGGATAATTCCTGGATTTACCAATGGACATTTGTAACCATTCAACCCATGCGTTTGTAAAACTCAAATATGTCCAAGAGAGAGGGAGGGAGGAAGCTAGATGGATCTTGGAAAATATCAAATCAGTAAAACAACACTTATTCTGCTGCAATTCAAATTAACATTGTTCAAGAATCTATTTTACACTAAAGCAAATTATTCTCAGCTAAGCCATAAGAGGTGCAATTCTTTGTAAATTTTATTTTTGCCAGTGTCTGGGACCATCCTCATATTTTTCTGACCTCAACTAATTACTTCATGTAGTTTTTTTTTTAAAAAAACAAAACTATCAAAAAGCATACATTCCTGCTGCATGCTAATGATGTGCTGTACATTTTTTATGAATTTTCATAAGGATTTTTGTATGTAGCATGTGTGGCTTAATAATGTAATCACCTGATAGACTGGAAAATGCTCCAAAGCAGGCGTTCCGGTCTGTTGTGTATATAACACATGTCTCAAAAATCGGCCCAATTAAGGAATCACCCAATGAATTGGGAGTCTGTTGGGTATATGACATAGTTTTAATACATAAGAAATATATGTATATTATTATATATATAGTACTTAGAATTAATAGTAACATCCCCTGAACGCAATAGAGTTGCTTTTCTCAGTAAGAAAAAAAATTTAAAGCGTAAAACCTTCATAAAGGAAGCATTTCTTGGGGCAGAAATTTCTCCCAGTATTCCTCAAAGAAAAGTAATGCTGTAAATATGTATCAGAACATGGAAAAGAGAAGGCCTTTTCCAAAACCATGATGGACAGACACAGGCCTGGACTTGAGGTCACAGGTAGAGGAATCGCCCTCCAGAGACACCAAGAGCAGAAAGTGTTAGCCTGGGCACTGCCAGTACCTGCAGTCCCAGCTGGTGTTCATCTCAGGCTCAACTTGATTTCTTTTAAAAGTGTGTGTGTGTGTGTGTGTGTGTGTGTGTGTGTGTGTGTGTGTGTTGCTTTTTTAAAGTGCCCTCTTCCATTCTTTGTCTTTGCCACTAATGACGATGACAGAAGTGATGTTCTCCCTTGTCTGGATGCTGACGATGGTGCGTATGTCCTGAAGAGTGTCAGAGGAACGGATAAAGAAAGTACCTGTTCTTCCATGCCTACTTGCTATAAGCTAAAGAAAACAGAGAGCTAACAAAACTCAACATTACTACCAGTAAACAAGTGCATTTTAAATTCAAACTTTTTTTGCTGAAATATCAAGTACATGCCAAAGGATCTCTTCAGCTAATTGAGTTTGAATAAGTGTGTACCCCTTTGGTTTGGGGTACCATTTTCTTGAGGAAGCCTATTTGATTTTGTGGGTTAAGTTTTTAAAATATATTAGTATTAAGGAAGGGGTTCTGATACTAATTTGTTGAAAGAGTAAAATTATTTGTAAATACTTAGAATTAATAAGGTGTTTCTCAAATATAAAAATCACATCAATTTAAGAAGTATACATATGAAAGATTTTAGCTAATCTCTGCTTTTCTCAGTGTTGTATTTGGTTATGAATATACATTTACCCCAGCCATTTAATATGTTCATATATATGAACATATTAAATGGCTGGGGTAAATGTATATTCATAACATCACTTCTGTCATAGCCATATACATAGGAATATGTATATTCCTATGAAACATATGAACATAGGAAACTGGCTTGATAGGTAAAAACATATGGTCTTTTCTTTGAGCATATGTATAATTATAAAAATAAATCCATTTTTCAGTCACAAGAGTAGAAAATTCCCTCTAATTAGTAAAATTGATTACATACCCTGTATAGTAATGAGCTTCAACTAGATGTTAGCCCTCATTGGATCAAAGTCAGTTTAGATAAGGGCAGCCCAAGGTCACTGAGGGAGATGCCCAGCAGGTTTATTAGCATAAAAAATTACTGTTAGACATAGGACACTGAGGCAGCTCTAGCATTTTGATCTCTTGGCCTTTGTCATGGAGATTCTTAGTAGTGAAGGGAGTAAGACCAGTGTCCCAGATAATGATTAACTGTTTTAATGGCATTCATTCATTCATTCCACACTAACTATTCATGCAGAAAAAGG
Organism: Apodemus speciosus; assembly: GCA_002335545.1. Taxonomy (NCBI): domain Eukaryota; kingdom Metazoa; phylum Chordata; class Mammalia; order Rodentia; family Muridae; genus Apodemus; species Apodemus speciosus. The sequence goes on along the minus strand of BDUI01002781.1, from coordinate 56,915 downwards.
GTTATGTAAAGTGACATTAGAAGAAAATCATCTGTAATCGTTGCATCAGGCTGCACTTTGAGGAGACATTAGGAGTAAATCCATGGCGTGTAGGCTTGTGCTTTATCTTCTGATATTTACTGAGTTTACTGGGGCATGAAAAGCTTTCAGCAGTACTAGCCGATGGGATAGACCTTTCATAGGTAATGCTATCTACCAGGTTATTACTTCTATATATTGATAGCAAAGTAATCTCCAAGATATCACCCTACAAATATAGATTATTTAAATGTCTGTAACAAAAAAAAAGCTTGCTTTCATAAATAGTTCATTTGGTATCTATTGGGTCAAACTCTTTAGATATATTTTTCACTTCCAGAAAGTCTTAACAAAGCTATATTCACTCCCTCACCTCTAGCTCTTTGTAATACCAGCTCAGATGACAGAACCTAGAACCTAGAGCTTATCAGCTGACATATTCTACTTTAAATTGGACATTTGCTGTTAATTAAAAATAGAGAACTAAATGGACCAGGAGTGGTAGTGTACATCTTTAATACCAGCACTCAGAAGGCAGAGACAGACAGATTCTGTAAGCCTAAGGCTAGCCTGGTCTACATAGTAAGATCCAGGATAATCATGGCCACAAGGTAAAACCCTGTCTCAGAGAGAGAGAAAATGTCCTAAGAGACAATGTCCAGAGAGAGACGGCATGTCCTAAGGTATAAGTATTGGGTCAAACATTTATATTTCCAATACTTGAAATAGCTTAAAGATTTTTATTTAATCATAGTATAAAAACATGTCCAATGGAAGTCATTATTGAGTTTCCACTGCTGTATTCTAATACAGTGTTCTCTAATTAGGTAAGATCTAGGCTGATTTCATTTCTATTAAGTCCTAGTACATGCTAGTTTATTAAAACAAGAGCATGTAGATAGCGTTTGTCAAGTCATTTACTAATTAATTATTGTGAAACAGTGTAGAATTTCATAACAATATAAGTACTGCTGCTATTTTTATTAGTAATAATGGAAGTTTTTAAATAGTGACATTATTCAGTTCACTGAACATCAAATGTTTGTGCTCCATCCAGAGGCATAAATGAACACTGAGGCTGTATTTCAGATTATTCTCTAAATAAAATAGCAACTGTCAATATGAAACATGCTTTCAAATCTTGATTAAGAAGTGTCTCTTCATCTCTGGTACTGAAGACTGAGTTCCTCTTCTCTCTACATTACCAATTCCCTCTTGGTCTTCCAAGTGTGTGCCATACTCTCAACATGAAGTAGGAAAAACATCAAGGAAACTATATTATTACTCAAGCTTTTTAACATTTCACGGCATGATTTTATAGGTTTGTTCTTGGGGATATAAAAATCAATAGTTTCCCAACGTATATAAACTATTATTAACAATACCCACAATGCATCAACTTTTCTGTGAGCTGTGTGCTCTACATCTGTAGTACCTGATCCTTCATGCACTGTTGACTGAACTCTGGCCATATGCCTGGCCCTGTTCCCGGAGGCAGGGGCCCACAGTGAGCAACTTTCTCCTTGCCTGGTGGGTAGGGTAGGGTTGGAATAGGTAAGGTAAACAAGCTATTTAGTATATCTGGTATGGCATGGTTTTGGGGGGAGGGAGGTCAAAGGGAAGGGGAATAGGGAGCACCACTTGGAGGCCTTACTAGGATAATGACCTCTTTGTATCTGGAGAACATTCCCAGTGTGGAATGGATGGTACTAAACTCTAAATAGAAGAAAGTCTGTGTAGAGTGTCCAGAGAACTTTGAAGAGGCCAGTGAGGTGATAAGACACACAAAGCATGCAAGCAGGTTACAGCGGGGAGGCTGTGACCCGCTGTCAAGACTCTGGGTCTTCGTGAGAGGAGAAGCTATTACAGGAGTGATAATGTTCTGAGCCACAGACCAGAATAATCATCTTGTATTGAAAATAGGCTGCAAAGAAAGGAGCATCCAGACCAACTAAGGCTCTATTAATCATACAAATATGAGATGAATGGTCAGATGGTACAGGTGGAATGAGAAGTCTATATATCCTATAAAGGCAGTCTACTTTAGTGATAGAATGTATCTTATATCTGCATAAACAAAGCCACGTTTAAGCATAGATGTGTACCTTGTTAAGGACTTTTATTCTGGAGGTTGACTGTTCCATTTATCATCAGCTACACACCCTGCTAAGTTGCCAACTGGTTGCTGAGTACCTACCTACCATTGGCTTCCAGTCCTTTGATAGCTTTGCATGTCACTTATGGACATGGACAGAGCATCTCCACCTTCGGTTTTAGAATCCTGGGCAACTGACCCCTCCTCGCCTTCTAAAACCTCCTCTTCCACTCTTTCATCTACTTTACCTGAAGGTACTGGGGGTTTCTCATTTGTTTGTTTGTTTGGGGGGAGAGGTGTTGTTGTTTTTCAATCCTCTAAGATGGCAGGCCTGTATTTGCCTTGGGACTTTGCAAAGAGTAGTGTTGGTCAGTCAGTACAATTACATGCCTGATTTTTTATTTTTTTCAACATTAGGGTCCCCATCAGCAAACCATTCTCAGGCACCAGCAGTGATTCATTCACTGTCTTATTCCAATATTTTGTTTATACAAAAAAGTGTATGTGTGTGGGAGGGAAAGAGTAGAGTGGGGGGGTGGGTTTGTTTATCTCTCTCCCTCACTGGGAATGTAAACAGTGATTTCTGTGTTGCCGACTTCTCAAATATCAGACCTTAGGACAATGTCTGACATGGATTCTGCAGTTACTGTTTGTAAGGAATTGCTGAAAATGTCTGCATGCACTCTCATCTGCTCAGGACTGACAGACATCACTGTGGAACCGTCCGTGGACTTGTGTTCTGTCCTACTTGCTCCCTTCCCCTTCCATTCACAGCCAATGATCCAACAGTTTTCCATTACCTACAATTCCCTGACTTCTAAGTCCAACGTATCTCATAGGCTCCATCTTAGGTAATAATGCATCATTAACCTTTTTCTTCTTCTTCCTGGTTTTTTGAGATGGGTCTCCTGTAGCTGGGAGCTTGCTGTGTAACTGAAGCTGGCCTTGAACTCCTGATCTTCCTGCCTCTACCTCCTGAGTACTGGGATCACAGGTGTGTGTCACCATGCCCAAGCCATGAATAGCTTTTAACAGCTTTGTCCTTTAAAAGTTACAATATCTCTGATTTTGTTCTTGCTGTATATTCTGCAGTTTTATTTTCCTATCAAAAAAAATAGCCATTTTTTCAAATAAGGAAAAATATTTCTGTGTAATAATTTAATAACTTCTGGAACTCTACCCCTAAGGAAAGTCTGAGCCACCGCAGTGACACTCGCCTGTACACACGCATCCCTGTTAAAGTCTACTTAGTAGTCTTGAGAACAGTGTTTTTCTTGTTTCCTAGTTGGTGATAGCTGAGGTTGTCAGTGCTGTTGTGTGCGCTATGATCATTTTCAGCAGAAAAGACTGATCAAGTTTTATTTTTCTCAAATGTAATGATGACTCTTGTTAACTTGATTGGATTAATAGCAACTAGGAGCTTACTAAAGTATACCTCTAGGTGTGTCTGAGGGGCAGATCATTGAGGCTCCAACCTAAAGAATGGTTTAACCAAATCTGAACAGACTGTTGGGAGGTGGAGAGAGTCAGTAAAGCTAGAAAGGCAGAAAGCTGGCAGTTGCGGGCTGCCCTGGCATCCTCCATTACTGCTGTTTCCTGTCTGCTATGCCATGAGCTGCTCTACACACCTTCCCTGCCATGGTGGACTGAAGTCTCTGAGACTGAGAAAAATACACTTTTCCCTTAAGCCTTGTGTCAGTGCTCGATCACATCACTGAGCAGAGCGAGTAGCAATCCAGCTTTCCAATCTAAGACATAAGAGCTACAGTAAGGTCTTTAAAGATTTTTTTTTCTTACCTATACACTATTTTTCTATATCAAGAACTCCTCTCTCACCTATGCCTGCAACCCCAAACCACCTGATCTCAGCATTAGGTAAAATGTCAGTAGACAAACTAGTACTGTGTTACAGAAGCCCAATAACCATTAGAAATTTACCAAAGTGCACGCAGAAAAGGGAGCAAATAAGATGGCATTTTCCTCTTCTCAGTTAAGCCCACCGCCTTCTAGAGGCTCGCTCTGTGCTCCTGTCTGTCCTCTCCTTTCCGCTCTCCAGCCCAGCCACCCTACATGATCCGACTACTCCCATTAACTCCACCAACTACCACTTCCTCCTAAGCACTGTCCCTTTTCTTCCTGTCCTTTCTTGTTGGTTCTTCTCAAAATAATATGTCTGTTCCCTTTTGTCAGTTTATATTCAATTTCTTAACATTTCTTCTTGTAACACTGTAGATACTGAAAATACTTAAGATATAAGTATAATTTAACAAGTTAGCTGTGAGATAAATTAGCTGCATGACTTTGTCAGCATCCCTTCAGTCCTCACCCTGCTCTCTGCCCTCCCAGGTTCTCACAGTGAGGCCCCGTGGATGGTCGCATATGAGATGGCTGTGCCCCATTTGCTAGGCTTCTGTTGTGCTTGGCAGTGTAGGTCAGACCTTCCTTGAAAGTATCTTTAGAGACCTGGGCTCTGTCCTCCTGTGTCTCCGCAGCCCTGAACTGTCCCTTTTCTGTCCTCTCATGAGCTCTGTCTGCCCCTTACATGTTGTTTCCTGGGCTCCATCACGAGCCCATTCTCACTCCACTCCACTCTCAGAAGCAGTATTCCTAAGGATTTTCTTACCTAAGAGCTCTTTTAGAAAGGATGGGCTTTTAGCTTTTCCTCTAACATGTATTAATTTCTCACAAATATTTATGTTGCAGACCAAACCTGGACCACCAAAAAAGCCACAGACCCCTTCTGGACAATCAGCATTAGTGTATTGCTACAACTGTGCACAGAAAGGCCATTATGGACATGTAAGTTTGAGTGGCATTTGAACGTAATGCATCTTGTCAGGGAGTGGTTGCTGAAAAGATAATTCCCAAACGGATGTGACTCGAAACACTTACTGGTTTATACGCTAATCTTTAGTAATAAGACTTGAATTTTCAACTAATTTACTTCCCTGATTCTTACCAACAAAACTGACAAAGCATAGTCCTATATGAAAACAAATTTAGCTCATAAAATTAGTAAGGCAGGGTCAGCAGTAGCACAGAATGAGTTCTTGCACCTTTCATGGCCTGTTACTAAAGTATTTATTGGGTTTTCTGCTTGGTTCTTCAGCTTTCCCTGGTTCTACACTCACTTGAGTTTTGGTTGTTCACACGCAAGTATGACATTCAGCAGAAACACAGAAGTTGTGTAGCATTGTCTCACACACCTACTCTCCAAGTACCTACATTCCCTTCCGGCCAATACTGTGAAAGTCCAGACGGAAAGCACTAGGCTGTGTAATGGGTATAAGGACAGACGCTCCCTACTGTAAGGTGGTGCGTGTCCTCCAGCCCATTGCCACAGTAAGCATGAAACAATAGCAGCTCATCCGTGCTCAGACCAAGTAGGAATAGGCTTCACACCCATACACTGTGGGAACCGTAAGGTTGAAAAGGAAAAACAGTGGCCCAGGGAGCAGAAATCCTTGTGTAGGGGATTCCTGTTCTCCACATTAACTCTAACAGCCGAGAAACCAAGGTAAACATCAACCAGATCCCGTAGAAGGAGGAAGAAACCCTGCAGAGGCTCAGGACACCTCAAAGCAGAGGGAGAGTGGGCGGCGTTGCAGACTACCTCTGAATTCCAGCTGTGGCGCCTTTCTAGTACAGGCCTTGGGAGTCTTACAAATGTGAAGAGGCAGAAACGCTGAGAGAAGAAAAAGTGCTTAGTTTAATCTTCCATGTTCAGGCAACAGGAACCAGGGGGTGCTGGGTAAAATATAAATGCTAGGAATAGGAATGCATAGATCCTTAGTGTAATCTTTACTCTGTTCCTGAAAACCAGGTGACTTAACTACACTTTTCCCCTTTGGCATTCAGTCTTTGTCTCCAAAGCTAAGAAGTTGTACAGCACCGACATTCAGATGCTGTCTCTAGTGTGGTAAAACTCACTGTATAGGTATCGAGATCCTACAGGATAGTTGGCATCGCCTTTGTAGAATTCTCACTGAGAACCTACCTAGAGAAGAGTCTTGTAGGAGATCACCATCCCTGGTCTCCTGTTGTCCTGTGCACACCTCTTGTTGCCAGCACCTTTTAGGAAACACTCATATTAGCAATCCACTGCCACACACATTACACAGGTGTTTAATTTATATGCCTGCTTATCTCTTTAAAGCAAAGGGTATACTTTTAGCATTTGTGTTCAATTAAAGAGAAACAGTTACAGTCGGATGCTTCCTGCTCACTAGTCACTGCTGTTACTATAGATGGGAATATCACGAGCATTTGAATTTGTTCCTGAAATCTAGAGTTAGACAAATTTCAATTTACAGTAAAACAAATTTGGCAGCCATAGTTGAAGGAACTCTAGATTATCAACACTAATGAAGAAGATCATTGGTGTGGCTAATCCAGAACAGAAGATAAATTATATAGCCAGCTATCAATTATCTGTGTTAATGGAGGAGACCAGTGATGTGGATAATCAAAATATAATTTACATGTAGCTTTGGAAAACATTTGTGATATGACATAGCACTGTGTAGTTACATCCGTCTAGATAGAACAGTACCCAAATAGGAGGCTGCCCCAGTAGTGGGAGGTGTCCGAGCTTCCCTCCCTGTCAGTCTCAGAGATGCAGCCCTCAGCTGCCCTTATCAAATCACTTTGTATTGCCCTCCCTAACTCCACTCACTCTGGCTAAAGAGGCGAGGAGAGCAGCAGGCTCAGAGAGAAATAGGATGTTCCGGAAGGATGTGAAGGGCAAGGGGGCTGAGAGAATTAAAAGGGTCTGTTGTCATGGGTACCAACTTAGTATAGCAAGATTTCTAGGAATCTGATATAATCAACTTAATAATTTATTGATGAGTCAGCTAGATTCTGTTATTTCACATGCTTCCTAAAAGCATTCTGATTTTCTTAAGTACTTAGTTAAGAAATGCTGAACAAGATGTTAGAAGGCAGATAAGGTCCCAGAGGAAAGTCTCTGAAAGCGATGTTTCAGCCTCCCTTGCTACATCTGTTGGTGTCACCTAGTGGGGGGGGGGGTAGTTAAAGCCAAGGGGCAGAGATTGGGAAGTAGACATGGGAAAATCAGTCACGAGAGAAACAAGTGAAAGGATTGACCTCAGTGTGGTGGAGAGAGAAGAGTTTTCTTTGAGCCTTCTCAGAATTACCCAGGAACATTTCTAAGTAGATACAGCCTACCACTAACCTCACTGTAAAAATCCACAGCCCAGGACAAAGGGGACACATGGGAGGCCATAGACTGACTGGAGGAAGAGGAGGTGAAGGGAATGGGCGAGGGAGCGAAGAGTCTGCTCAATACATAGTATATACCATCAGACATTTTCAGTTAAAATATTCACTGCCCCAGTAAGTAATGTGTGTGCAGTTAAAATAAGCTGGGGTGTCTGTGTAGAAAAAAAACAGCTCCTGTCCACAGTTTGATGCTAGGAAGGAGGAGGGCAGGAAGGAACATTTGATGTAAAAACGGTTGTGGGAGACAGACAAGAAAGGACAAATAATTCACATAATGCTAAAACCTCAACTGAGTACAGGCTGCATTGAGTTGGCTGTAAACTCAAACCGGGGAAGGAGCTTGGCAGAGAGCAATACTACATTCCTTAGATCCTCCCTAAAAAAGGGAGGAAATCCAGGGCCTGAGAGATAGCACAGGAGCCTAGTAGGGCTTTACACTGGCTAGTTTCCTTCCATAGTAGCAAGGACTGCTGCAGCAGGACTGTGGGCCATGCTTGTGGGGCGGGACTCACTTCTAATCTCACAGGCCAGAGCTCATGAAAAGGTTTGTTGATTAATGCAAACTTGTGATGTCATTCTTTCAAATATAATTGCAGGAATGTACAGAGAGACGAATGTTTAACCAGACATTTCCAACATCTCCATTCATATACTACTATGACAGCAAATACGACATCCAGCAAAGGGATCGGAGAGTAAAGCGAAAACTGAAAGGTTCGTCATTAAACTTGTGGTTAGATAACTTTTGCAGCAACTCCACAAAAAATCTTTTTGTACTATCTTTGCCTACTTTGGAAGTCACTGGTTAGCACAGAAMACACTTTTTAAAAAAAGATAGATTGATTACGTATACTGCATTCTACCTGCATGTATGCCTGCAGGCCAGAAGAGGGCACCAGATCCCGTTACAGATGGTTGTGAGCCACCATGTGGTTGCTGAGAATTGAACTCAGGACCTCTGAAACATTAAGACTCCTATACTGTAATCTATTCACAGTTAATATTTTTCTCAAAGAGAGCATTTCAGAAACCTAAGAATGTTTTATCTGTCTATGCAAAGAGGTAAAGAGTCCTTTGAAATTTTTCATCTTGACAGATAATTATCTCCCCTTTGTATGTCAAATATTTTCCATGAAACACAGGTTTCTGGTGATTCTTAGGGCTTCCCCCACCAAGGCTCTCACAGTTCATCATTGCAAGCAGGGCTCCAGGTCTATTGCCCACTCTGTGCCTCCCCTCACCTCAGAGTAAGAACACTGCTCCTTCAGAAGACCTGAGTTGAATTCCCTGCACCCACATGGTGGCTCACGATTGTCTGTAACACCACCTCCAGGGGATCTGATGCCTGTAGCTTCCACAGGCAAATACTCAAGTGCACATACCTACATGCAGACGTGCACACCTACATATAATTAAAAATAATAACCTAGTCTAATAAATGAATGCTTTTTTAGTTTTAAATCCATTTTTCTCTGCCTTTGCTCTTTCTTAGTATAATCAAGATGTGTTCCCAGGGTTCCTTCACTGTTCATGATAAAATCATTATGTGTTTTTTAAGCTTTTCTCTGAATTCTTTACTGATTCTTAACCATTTTTAACTTTTTTCTTTTGGCTTATTTTCTCTTGAGTTCAGGCCCCTTTTGAATGATGCTACTACTTATCTGTGTGGCTTATTATATACAGTAGAGAAGTGAGCGGACAGGACGAGCATGACTCAATGTAAGATTGCCAGAAAAGCGGAGCTTTCCGCTCTGAGCTGTCCCGCTCTGAGCTGTCCGCTCTGAGGTAGGGCCTGTCTGCACGCTGACAATGAGCATTGATAAATTATGAGAAAATTCATTGTTTTTGAGACTTTAGAACTTATTTTATGCTTAAGCCCAGGCTAAGTTTCTACCGACCACTTCTGTGATCCTCCAAGAATCTGTTAGTCTTCACACTCACCTTAACCTCAGCTGCTTCTGTCAGATGCTCATAACAACATATCAGGTCCTAACGAGATGCGCCGCGGCAGCATGTGGCACTGAAACCTCTGAGGTGTGCACACGGGAACACGTCCGTACAGATAGCAGCCCACCCAGCCGCCACTTCTCGGTAGGAGTGATATCCTGGGTAGTGTGTCATCACGTCAGAGAGAGATGGCCAGCTCATCCTCTGTCGGTGATTGAACTGTCATATGAAACCATCCAAAGGCCGTTTCTACATCTCGTTTCACCTCGTCTTTCAGGCAGACTCTTCCCTGGAGGGACTTGAATAAGTCAGATATCCCTGCTGCTCTGGTCGTCATTATCTAACATTGTAAAAATTTGTTGAAAAGAAGAAATAATAATAATAATAATAATAATAATAATAATAATAATAATAATAATAATAATAATGGATTTGAGACTGTGTCCCTATGTTTAGCCATCAGGATCGTAAGGGATGACCTTTGTTCAGGCATCTGGATGCCTACTTCCTCTCTGTTATCTCTAAGAATGCAAGAACTCTGCATGGACTAAATAGGCAAAATACTTTTATATCTTACAGATATTAAGAAAAATGGAGATTTTTCAAGGGAGTTCAAAAGACCACATGTAGAAGAGACAGATAAGAGGTGCCACCACGATATGAGAAAAAGCCATTCCTCAAGAAAACATAGTAGGTGGCCTCGAGAAAATAAAGAAGCACAGAAAGAGAAGGCTGGGAGTGGAGAGGGCAAGAGGCACAGGAGGGGTCACCAGCCTTGGGATGAGGAGGAAGACTTCCCCAGGGGCTCCAAACCCAATTCCTCTGGCTGTGTTACCAACCGAAAGCCTTCCCGGTCCCTCCACCGTGCATCCCATTACCACAGGCTGAGAGAAGAGAAGCTTCTCAGAGAGAGCAAGCGGAGCAAGCCAAAGAAAAGGGAATGCTCAGACAATGGCAGCCATGATGATTTATTTCTTATTAAGCAAAGGAAGAAGAAACCTAAGCCAAGTGGCTTCTGACCTAGTCTTCGTGCGTCGGTGTTCTGGAAGTGATTTAGTAGCTATTAAGTGAAGAGAGCTGGGGATTTTGATTGCTGAATTCCGGCCATACCTGAAGTTGCTGTGCAGAGACCACAGAGAGTTCAGGTCTGTGTCTGCAGACTGTCCTTAGGTAGAAAGGCAAACTTGAGGTAGAAAATTGTCTTTTCAAGAAAACCTTTTTAAATACTTTGAAAAAATTACAAGCTCATCAGATGAATTCATCTACAATATTTGAGGACTTAAAAGCTCATTGGAAGAGTTTATTATTAAAGAAACTACTTTTTAGCATTCTTTAAAAAAAAAAAAAAAACACTGGAAAATCAATGAAAATCCAAGCTTTGCTTGTGTCAGAGACTGTTGTAATCTTTCTCTGTACAGAACAGCGTGTAAAATGAAGCTGTCACCATTGAATCCTGGAGGAATTGGAGGAGAGGCCATAGCAAAATACACATATAGAATGTGTGCAGTGTGGGCGTGCAGGTCAGGTGTAAGAGGCGTCCTCAGACTCAAATGCAGTCACAGGGGCACTGTCCTCACAGGTCACAGCCATGGTTCAAGAGACAGATGAATATCACCAACCTAACTTGTCCTCGTGGGTCTTTTTAAACACTGCAAAGCTATTTAGAACCTTTTGTACTTGTGAGCCTTTTTTACACTTGTGAAATCCTAATGTTAGAATAAGAAAAATAAAATGCCTGAAACCGTATGTAAATGTCCTTATTGTTACAAGATAGAGAGAGCCTGGGTACCAGAGAGCATAGTTGGGTCAGACAGGTGCCACGCTACAGTCATGTCTTCTTTATCAGAAAGGAAAGAGGCCGAGCTCCTTCACCTGAGGGCATAGGGATTAGCCTGCTTTCTTTTTGGTCTTTTTGTTTTGTTTTGCTTTTGTTTTTTTTTTTTTTTTTTTTTGTTTTGTTTTGCTTTTTTTTTTTTTTTTTTTTTTTTCTCTGTGTAGCCCTGGCTGTCCTGGAACTCACTCTGTAGACCAGGCTGGCCTCAAACTCAGAAATTCGCCTGCCTCTGCCTCCCAAGTGGGATCAAAGGCGTGCGCCACCACCGCCCAGTTATAAGCCTGCTTTCTGTTAAGAGAAGAACAGAAACAGAAGCCCTTCCTAGGGAGTGTCAGGTGAAAATTGTCACTAGCTCAGCTTATTGACACAAGAGCTCTTTGTATACAAGGATAAAGAAGTCACCAGAGGGAACAGCCCCCCCAAACAAAAAAGTCTAAAACAAACTGCATGATCACCTAGGATATCGAAGACTAAGCTCTTCCTGCCTCTGGCCCTCGTGGATCGCCGCAGCCCACAGAGCCTGAACCACCACCATTAGTGCCTGGCATTCTCAGTACGAAGCCAAGCCAGGCTCCTGGAGCCTTGGTGGTAAGACTGCCAGTGRCCCATGCTGCTGGCTGTGCTTACATTAATATGCAGCCCTCTTGTATGTATTTGCTTCTTGGTAGACCAGCATTACATAACCATCTTAAGGGGGGAAAAGGTTACAAGGGAAAATAAAAAAACATGATTCTTCCACCCACAGATGGAGTTAAAATTCTCAATGACCAGCCCTCCAGGGCTTCTCTCTCAGGGCTTTGTTATTTACTCATTTCCTATTGAGCATTTTGGATGTCTCTAATTTTTACTATTTTTAAATCCTTCTTTTTCTTATCTTCTCCACCTATTCACCTTTAATAAAAATGGAACTTACAGGTTAGGACATGCATTTATTTCATGAAAGCTTAACTACACATTGCCAGAATGCTTGCCTGTTTTCCTATTCATTAACATGGCATGTCATTCCTCTTTCACTGTGCCACTCTGAGGGGTAAAGCATTATCCTCTTGAGGGCTGTGGACTCCGTGTAATTAGACAGGGTTAGCAATGTCACAGTCACCTGTTGAGAAGAAGATAGAACCCATCTCAAAAAGGGAGTGGGGGGTATGGGGCTAGGAAACTATTCCGATGATCACTTAATAATAAAGCAAGTCAAGTCTTTCCGGATGAGCAATCCCAGACACAAAGCTGGAGAGTGYTAAAAGGGCCATAAGAGGGCTGAAGAGATGGCTCAGTGGTTAAGAGCACAGAGGTCCTCAGTTCAATTCCCAGTAACCACATGGTGGCTCATAGCCATCTGTAATGGGATCTGATGCCCTCTTCTGGAGTGTCTGAAGAGAGCAATAGTGTATTCATATACATTAATAATTTTTTTAAAAAAATTAAAAGAAGTGGACCACAAGAATATCTGGCACCCAATATGGTAACTCACAATGGAATACTACTGAAAATACCACTCAAATATCTGTCAACAAAAAGCCCCACGTGCAATAAGGAGTCTTGGTCTATCGCTGGGTCCCTTAGCCTGCTTGCAGGGTTGTCAGTCGGGATGCTGCTGAAGGCATCCAGTGAGGAGAATTTTAAAGTGTTAACCCATATCTGTCTCCCATATTCAGAGCAGCCCCCATAGTGTCTGACCAGATGTAGCCTTGTCTCCCAATGCTTGGCCCTTCATTACATTACCGTTGTTTGAGACATGTGCTGAACACATCCTGTTCAACTGAAACAAACACTGGTTCTGTGACATGAAGATCTGCAGAGTAGACCTCTGCAGTGTGCTGAGTGTGCCCCTCAGCAGTATGAAGGTACAGCCAAGAATAATAGATACAAATGCTGCTGGGGGTGGGAGGGGTTAAAGATAAATGCTGAGTTCAAGAGCTCTTGTTCTTGCAAAGGACCCAGGACCAATCCCCAGCATCTACACGTCAGCTCACAGCCATCTGTAACTCCAGTCCCAGCGGAACTGACGCTGTCTCCCCACCTCTGAGAGTACCAGGCGTGCACACAGTGCACATACATACAGACAGACAAAACACTCGTACACATGAATAATTTTAATGAAAGCTAAACTTCAAAATCAGGTATGAGGGATAAGTGAACACAGAATTGTGAGGTAGGAACAAAGGAAGTCTGCTAGTGGAAAAAGGAAAGGCGAAGACTCCTGGGACATGGAGAAGGACACTGGAATCCAGACATGGTGTACATACCATGGGTGTAATCCCAATACCGTTAAACCTAAAGGACCCTTAAGCCTCCCTACCTAAAGTAGGAGGAAGTGTGGACTAGATGCCAACCTAGGCTACACAGCTATGTGCTCTCAAAAAAAAAAAAAAAAAAAGGTGACTAGGTAATAGGCACCATCACCAGGACAAAAGTACAGCTCAGGCCCAGGTCTTACAGTAGTTTGTCACCATTTTAAAGAAGCAGCCAGTGGTTGGGAGACATGGTTTGTTGGTCATGCCATGCAGAGCCCTGTGATAAAGCCGCTGGTATATAATTTGGACCAAATGTTTCATTCTCTTCCCAGAGAGAACAGTGCTGCCTATTCCCACCATGACAATGACCAAGTAAATGGCTTTTAAAAATATATTTGTGTGTGCATTGGTGTTTTGCCTGCATGTATGAGGGTGTCAGATCCCACTGCAGTTGGAATTATAGGCAGTTATGAACTGCCACATGGGTGCTGAGAATTGATTCCCTAGAGAGGTAGCAATTAAGACAAGCTTAACTGGGCTTGGTGAGATGACTCAGAGGTTAAGAGCACTGACTGTTCTTCCCAAGGTCCTTAGTTCAATTCCCAGCAACCACACGGTGGCTCACAACTATCTATAAGGGGATCTGATGCCCTCTCCTGGCATGTAGGTGTATACGCAGACAGTGCACTTGCACTCCTACATTAAAAAGTGTGTGTATGTATGATAGCCTCAAAACCCAGTTTAAAAAAAGTCACTTTCACAGGTTCAGTCTATTGAAAACAGTCAGGAAAATCTGGGTGAGGTCAAGGTTCATCCAGTGCTCCATGAGCCATCTTCACCTTTGTTTCTTACTTTGCTGTATGGAGCCAGAGAGAAACTAGGATTACCAGGCCAGTGTCCACCCCGGGACCTGGATTGCTGGTCACTGGCCCACATCTCAGCAGCAGGCTCTTTCCACAGATCTTGTCTTCAGCCTCTGCTTATTCACTTAATGTTTAGGTCCTAACCCCACAAAATGACAGTGCCACAGACAATGTCTTAAATGAGTCTTGGCTTAGCGCCAGCAAACAATAACTCCCRTAAACACACAGCATTCTTCAGAAACGTAAAGTTGCCAGGACAAGCCATTACTTTCTTATCCACCTCTACAACACCCAGAAAGGACCTCTTGTTCCCTGTTAACTCAAGCCTCCAACAGACGCACCTTTCTCTGGCTTCAACATAGCCCTTTATGACTGGCAGGGTTCTCCTGGACATTTTTGCTATCTTCTTGAACCCTGAGAGACAGCCCTGACTGTTTGAATAACTTTTCCTTCTAAACACAGAGCAGTCTATTTTGCTGGTTTCACTGCCCCCTTGCTTACACATTCAAATAAGGAAAAATAGATAAGTGAGAACCAGAGATTCTTAGTGCCAAGGCATCAGAGAACCCACAAAGAACTGAAAATTTACAACATAGCCTGGGCACCCGTTAGAATGACCTATATTGGACTTCTCTGAAACCGAAGTCCATTTAGCCAACACTGGAGCGTCTGTGACAGGTCAAGAGAGTGCAGAAGTTCCAACACCTTGGGTTTTGGTTTTGGGCTTTTGGGGGTGTGGGGGTATGGTAGAGGTGGTGGTGGTGGTAGTTTCATTTGGTTTGGTTTGGTTTGGTTTGTGAGACAATTTCTTGTGTAGGCTGTCCTGGAACTCTAAACCAGGCTAGCCTCAAATTCAGAGATTAGCCTGCCTGTGCGTCTCAAGTGCTGGCATGAAGGGCATGCACCACCACTGACCAGAACCATCTTATACTCTAGCTGAGGCCACTTCAGGTTTAACTAGAATTTGATCTTGATGAAGAGCCCCATGGAAAATTTCCAAACTCTATTCTAGAAACCCAAGGTCAAGATGCCACAGCTAACTTAGCTTTTGCTAAACTGCCTACTTGTGCAAGCCTCCCACTGCAGCTGCCCAGCAGGGAACAGGATGTGGTTTTTGCCTTCACAAACCCCCTCACACTGGGCTCCATTTGAGTCCCTAATACTTAGGTGTAGTTCCAGCCTGCTGGAGTAGACTTTCAATTGGCTATAAACTGTCTGAGTGACCATCTCTGGTGGGCTCCCTGTGACACATCTAACACTGAGCAGCCCTGGCTTTCTCCTCCTGGGTTGTAACAGTTGCAAATTTCATTACTTTCTGCAACTCTGAGAAAAGGATCTGCTGAGAGGCAGGCACTACCCCGAATTTAGTACACTGCTGAGGCAGATTATAGGTGTCACGCCATCAGGGGCTATAGCTTGTATAGAAGATGCAGTGCACGAGTGAGCCCAGTGCTTAAAGAGCAGGGTTCTGGGTGTAGAGAGCAGGTGAAACAGCTGTTCATGGACTCGAAAGATAAAGCCACATCTGCCCTTAGCCCTTGCTCAAGGAGTGCATCACAGCTACCCACATAGCTGATCTCCAGCAAGTGAATTTAACTGGCTGGCCCCACCTTGTTCTGTGTGTGACATTACCAAAACGGGGTTAACTAAAACAGGACTTGGGGGATGTACTTCCAAATGGAAAGGTTTGCTATGGGCCTTTCAGAAAGAAGGCTGGAGGAGAGAGTGCTGATACACTTGAAAGAGCTGTACAAGGAAATAAGGTACCAATAAGATGCCTTGGGGAAGACAGACCACAGAACACCATATTCCTTCTGAGCTCCAAGTCTGTATAGCTCTGTGTTGAAAGAGAGAGAGAGGGAGGGAGAGAGGGAAGGAGGGAGGGAGGCAGGGAGGGAGGGAGAGGGACTAGGAAGAGACAGATGGAGAGAGGGAAAGAGAGAGGATGCAGGAGACTGCTTCCTAGTTGGAATCCACTGCTTGTTGGAGAAGCCCATGTTCCAATGAACTGTCAGATTGGTTCCCTGCCCTCAGATGAAATCACATCTCAGAACACCTGCCCAGCAGCCTCAGTACTCTGACTGAACAACCTTCGTTTAGCCACAATGACAAGGAAATTTAGAGGACAGTGAGGTGGTCATCCTCTTGATAGCAATGGGCTGTGAAGGAGATGCAGCCTCCAAGGAGAGTGGACCAGAAGGAGCCTCCCCTGGGTCTCCTGTAACCCATAACCCTGGATACCAAAAGTGTTACCCATGTTTAAGCAAACATTTCAGAAAAGCCTTTCTCCATCACCACAGTGTCCTGGGGGAGGGGGATGGAGCAGGACCGCCTAAAACTGAAAAGCTGTCTAAATGTCCCCTCACTCTTCCCAGTAGCCATCAGCTGGCCAGGCCTGCCAGTTTCACCTTTCTGGGAAGATGCCAGACTTGCCTCTACCTCAGCCGCAACCTCCTTTCATACCCCAGGCTCTTCCTCCACACCCATCCAGTGGAGCCTCAGAGACTTGGGGACCTACAGGCATCCTGGACAAGTCATGGGTCACCAGCCCCTTGCCTTCCATGCCCATAACCAGTAATTCATCTCCCCCTGGGGGTTTGCATGACAGCCCTCCTGGGACCAGCTCAGGGACTTTTCTGGTTTCTCACCTCAATTAACCCTGGCTTCCTGGGTGACTCTGGATCCCACAGCAGAACCAGACGTGAAATCCTACTGAGCCAGGCAGCACGAGGCCCATCTTTTCTTCGCCCTTTCTCTCCGTCAGCAAGGCCCATGAACACCACCATCCTAACAAGGATGGGCAAGCTCTCAGCCACACAGGATCTGTGATATTCTCATGGCTAACAGAGCTGCGAAGGACGGCCTGGTCTACTCTGTTCTCTTCTCCGTGTTCACACATCAAGTGAGGTGTGAAGCCCTTCCCACCCGCCCTCCTGCCTCTCTCTGCTGAACCTCACCAGCAGAAAATGGTTTTTGAAAATGTCAACAGGCCAGGAGTATGGAAAAGGTTCAGTACTGAGCCTTAATGGCTTGACCCCTCCAAACACCTGCTCGGGGGCAGCCACCTGTAACAGCCACRGCACAGGCAGCACGAACTGGGCTGGAGCATAGCGGTGCAGAGGAAGAAGGATCCGCTCCTGGGACCAAACAGGGTTCCATCCTCTCTCTCTCTCTCTCTCTCTCTCTCTCTCTCTCTCTCTCTCTCTCTCTCTCTCTCTCTCTCTCTCTCTCTCAGTGAGGTTACGTGAGCACCCCCTGGAGTGACAATTCCGAGTCGCTATACAGAACCAAGGGACAGATGAGCACAGGGGTCGGGTGCCAGACCTCTGGTGGGAGGCAAGCTGGAGGGGTTGCGGGCCAAACAAAGATACCTGCAAGACCTCAAATTTTGGGGGCCAGCATCCAACGCTTGTCACCTACTGAGGACTCCAGGCCAAAGAAACAAACTGGCACAAGCATCCCAGGTTACCAGTTCCAGAAACTTCCTTAGTACATATGGGAAACCCACCCCATGCTCAGATGCAGCCTCTTATCCCACAGTGAGTCAGAGGCAGGTCCAGGCCTGGCGACTCTCAGTGTGGGACTTGTCTGGGAAATCGGCTGTGGGAGCAGGCGGCCGTCGATGGCTGAGTGTTGAGCTTTTGAASCCCGGCCTAGAAGCCGGTGACACAGAAACATCACAGTATAAGGGTTACACTGCGACATCAGGCTTGAGACCCCAAAATGAATCCCGTGTAAGGAGAAAGAAAGGCTGTGAAAGTGAAATTAGCCATTTGTGAGAGGAGGAAACTGAAAGTGTGTTCTCCGACCCATGCAAATCACCCGTGGTCTTTTCTCTGCACCTGCAACTGCTCACACACAGACCACCAGGGGCCTAGGTTCCCACGCAGTCGCAGTCGGCACTGGGGCTCCGCGGCAGGTGGGAGGAACGGTATCTCCCTCCACCGTGGGCAATCCTCAGACACCCAAGCAGTACTTGCAGGGTCTCTGCCCTTCCAAAGGCTGCTGTGTTCGCAGCAGCCGCTTCTGCGGGCTGGCCAAGTCGACCCTTATTAGGAGTAAGCCCTGTGTAAGAGCACCGCAGGCTCCGTCAGTTCCCACATGCGGTCTGCTCTCCTCCTGCCTCTCTGCCTTGGGTTCTGCCTCTAGAAACTTACTCTTGTGTGGGTATTTGCTCGTCCATGTGGTTCCTGCTGGAACCTCCATCCCTTACTCTCGCCCACTCCCTGCTAGAAGCTCGGTGTTAGGCTTTGGAAGCAGAGATTAGAGGCTGAAACATCAGAGCGCAAAAGGGTCCAAAAGAAATCCAGTGCGGGCAGTAAGGAGAATGAAACGCTGTGATGTAAAATTCGTGGGAGGAGCAAACTGAAAATGGGAAACTTCCCTGTCACTCCAGGCACTATCCCCTTCTCTCAGCTGGGCCTCCTGCCTCTGTGCACTACCTCAGGCTAGGCCTTAGACTAGGTTACAACTGCTGGCTTGCATTCTTYCAACACAACCTCCTTTAGATAGACCAGCCCCAGCATCCTGGCCTCTATTTCATAGACCCATCCTGATGCCCTCCCTGGAGCTAGGGACTGTACTTAGAGAGCCCAGCCGGCCAAAGAAGACAGTTCCTAAAGAGTCACCAGAAGTCATACACCAGCCCTTCTTGCCTCAGATGTCATGGGAAAAGATGGGTCTCTTCACGAGTCGCCTTTGCTTTGCTACCCTAAACAACTCTTAAGAGACCACTTTTTTTTTTTTTTAACGTTCTTACTTCAGTGCCAGCACCTTACCAGGCATTGCCAACACAGATCTACTACCCATGACGGAGATACGCCAGTACCAGGCAGGAGGACAAACTGTGGTGCACAGAGGGTGTGCTTCACCCGAGTCATCCTGGAAGCAGGGAACAGAGCTCATGCTGACGCAGGAAAGGCCATCGGAGTCCCCAGGCTTTGTCATGTGTGGGTAGAGCATCAAGTGAGTGGCTCAGCAGACAGGAAGGGGCCAGACCGAGCAAGGGCTGGGCAGAGGCCAGGACCCCACCCTGCTGGCCAGCGTGGCACAGTTGGGAAGCAAGTCCACTCTCACAAGCATCCTCAGAACTGGGTGAGTCATGTGCAGCCCTCTTCCCTCACGGTCTCACAGAAATATTGATTCAGGATCAGTCCCTTCTGCAAAGGCACGAACATATCAAAGGCCATTCCCAGGCCGCCAGGACTACAGACTGGCCCCGCTGTCCTTGGACTCCATCGTGGAGGCGCCAGCCACTGCTTGGTGCTCTTCTGTCTCTGGCCTCTTTAGCTCTGCTTGTCTGAGACTCACCCAYGGATACAGTGGTTTTTTAACTTGCTTTGTTGCAAACACTAAGATTGAGGTGCTAAACTTGGAGGAGTCTGAACTCAACAATAGTTTCCTAATCGCCCCACCACAGATGCAAGCTTCTCCTGAAAATGAGCTTTTATCCCCTTCTTGAGAAAGCTTACACAGAACCTAAGYGTGGAGGGCCACAATGTACAGCAAGCGGCCCACGCCTTCGAGTCCTCGGCTTAAGAGCCCTATTAAACCCGGGGTGGATTTTCTATGCCCAATGGTTTTTCCATTTTGTCTTTTAATTTTTACTTTAAGGACTTAATTTTAACAAAAGAGCCAAATTACCANTTTTTTTTTTTTTAACGTTCTTACTTCAGTGCCAGCACCTTACCAGGCATTGCCAACACAGATCTACTACCCATGACGGAGATACGCCAGTACCAGGCAGGAGGACAAACTGTGGTGCACAGAGGGTGTGCTTCACCCGAGTCATCCTGGAAGCAGGGAACAGAGCTCATGCTGACGCAGGAAAGGCCATCGGAGTCCCCAGGCTTTGTCATGTGTGGGTAGAGCATCAAGTGAGTGGCTCAGCAGACAGGAAGGGGCCAGACCGAGCAAGGGCTGGGCAGAGGCCAGGACCCCACCCTGCTGGCCAGCGTGGCACAGTTGGGAAGCAAGTCCACTCTCACAAGCATCCTCAGAACTGGGTGAGTCATGTGCAGCCCTCTTCCCTCACGGTCTCACAGAAATATTGATTCAGGATCAGTCCCTTCTGCAAAGGCACGAACATATCAAAGGCCATTCCCAGGCCGCCAGGACTACAGACTGGCCCCGCTGTCCTTGGACTCCATCGTGGAGGCGCCAGCCACTGCTTGGTGCTCTTCTGTCTCTGGCCTCTTTAGCTCTGCTTGTCTGAGACTCACCCAYGGATACAGTGGTTTTTTAACTTGCTTTGTTGCAAACACTAAGATTGAGGTGCTAAACTTGGAGGAGTCTGAACTCAACAATAGTTTCCTAATCGCCCCACCACAGATGCAAGCTTCTCCTGAAAATGAGCTTTTATCCCCTTCTTGAGAAAGCTTACACAGAACCTAAGYGTGGAGGGCCACAATGTACAGCAAGCGGCCCACGCCTTCGAGTCCTCGGCTTAAGAGCCCTATTAAACCCGGGGTGGATTTTCTATGCCCAATGGTTTTTCCATTTTGTCTTTTAATTTTTACTTTAAGGACTTAATTTTAACAAAAGAGCCAAATTACCACCAAGCTTAAAACGAACTTGTTTAGGGAAGTTTAAAACAGGCTTTAGAAAATGGAGCTGTAATTGACTTTGGAAGGGGATAATTACMCGGCCCCTGTGCTCTCTGCCTCACACTTTGCAACGAGTGAGGCCCAAAGAGATCAGCGACCAGCAGTGTCTGGTCCACTGTGAGCCTTATGATGCCCCACTCCCAGCCTGAACACAGGATCAGACACGTCAGGACCCATCAGTCTGGGTCTCAGACACCGAATTGTCCATCAGTAGGCGATGGGTTGGTTGATGGGATGAAAACACAGAAAAGGGGGCACGAGTGAGCACAAGAGACAAGGTCCTTGTACCTCACTGGGGTCCAGACTTAGGAGAAGTCAGGAGGAATGCACTCGAGCCCAGCAACAGCAGAGGACATGCCGGGGCTCTCAGGACTTGCTTCGTTAGCAAGGTAAACTGTTCCTGAAGATGCCAGTGTTGATGGCCTACTCCCTAGTACTTCAGAATGGGGGTGTATTTGGAGATTGMACCTTCAAAGTAGAGATTAAGCTATAATGGGGTAGGGGGCGAGGCAGGTACAGGGAACTCTGATCTAATCTGAATAGCATCTTTATGAGACCAGGAGACATGGGCACAGGATACTTGGGAGCACAAAGGGATTTCCAGATGAAGAGGAGCCATGAGGGTCACCATCTGCAAGAAAGATGCACCCCAMCCCCTCCGGCACCACAACTTTAGGTGTCTGTGGTTGAAACCACTCAAGCTGTGGTGTGTTTCTAYGGCAGCCTGGCAGTTAGTGTCCGTTCCATTTGCCATGTGTGGAAAGAGTGATATAAGGTGGCTCCTTGGCCCAGCATCTTCACCTCTAGGCCTCTACCCTAAAGGTTAACTAGGAGTCCTTAAAGAATTACCTGCTATGTTCATAGAATTGTCTCGTAATTGAGAATATGAGAACGTTTGCCCRTGAAAGAAAAGAGAAATAAATGAGAGTAACTGACTCAGTAGAGCAAGAAGAAGCCATTAAGTTGCCAAGATCGGCTAAGCTGTACATGCTCTGTCCTCTGTGCAGAAATGAGAATGCCCTTCAACCAGATGGAGAAACGGGTCCTGGCGCATCCATGAAGCGGAATGCTCACAGCAAAACGCAACTGTGTGGAGGGAGCTCACACAACATGTGCCAGGAAAAGGGAAGCAGACACACCACGTTGCCCTTCTGCCAGATTTAAAATAGCCAAAGCTGTCTATGGTGTCAGCAATTCCTTTGGAGAAAGGCTGACTGGAACAGAGTGTGAGGGAACTTTTGGGTTGCTGGAAATATTCTACGGCGTGATCTAGGGATCAAAGACCTTGTCCTGAGCTCTCCTAGCTGCACCTCAAGATGTTGACCATTTGTCTACAACTACTGGCCCCAACCTCTCAGTTATCTACACGCAGGTAACTCCCTGGACTACTTATCTCTATCCCAAACATGATCCCCGGATATGCAAATATGGAAATACCCTGTTGATCATATGTTTATTTTAATAACCACTTGAAAGGATAATGTATGGAAGTTGATATAATATGTGCACAGACAAGTCACTGCAATCTGCACAGGATGTGAGACACCAGCAGAAAAAATGGAATCAGGAGAGGCTTTCCCTGGGGAGACGGCTCACAGATGAAGGCAGACAGAATGAGAAGAAGCGCCTTGCCTGTGTTTGCCCCAGTGCCTGCCCGGGGCTTCCTTCTGAGGGTATTTTGGATGGGTTTTTCAATTATCCAGATTAGCATTAGGTAAATTCCCACGTATAGGGGCTTCTCGTTTTTTATAATAACAGCTGTCAAAATGGAAGTGAGTGTGCAAATGACCTGCCCTTCATGATGTGTTAAACAAGAGGGGACAGTGTCACCAGCCAGGTTCTGACCCCACCCTCACCTGCTCAGGGATTAACCCCTCACCGTCTAAACAACATAGACCCCAGCATCTGTCCACTGTCTGCTTCCAGATGAGCACAAAGTCCATTAATCATTTCCTCAGCCTCTGAGGAAGCCGCACCCGGCTCTCCCTGAGCCCTCTTCATGACTGCAATTAAGGTGAAATGTACAATTTGCTTAACCAGTTATCTCTTTGTATGGACAGAGCCTCTCATTTTTTTATTACTATAGCATTTGTTGCTAATTTTTAATGACTCCCTTTTTTCTCAATGCCTTCGTAATTTCTCTCTGGGGTACCTCTCAGAGATACGTGGGAGCCTCAGGTTCATGTCCTCAGGAGAGAGCAGTGATGAACCGGCTCCAGAAAGGCTGAGTCACACTCTTCGTTACAGCAGACAAGATAGAGAAGCTGGCACGGGGCATAGATTCACACGCTTCCTTCCCTGAGAAAGTCTGAGGATCAGAAGAGAGCTGAGCAGCACGCAGAGACAGCGATGGACACTCGCGTATACCGCCCAGTTAGGCACAGCCCGCCCTTCCTTGTGTTTACATCCAGAAGGATGCCCCGCCCACTGCTCCGAGATCTTTCCGGGGAGGCTGTGGCTGGTGCTAAGGTTTGTAGAGTTCCTGTGCTGCCCTTCATAAGCAAGAACACCCGGGAATGACCCTGCCAACAAGGAGGAGGACCAGACTCACTCAGTTACAAGACCAATGTCCAAATCACACTGTCAAAAACTGTTACAGATGGTAGTGATTTAACCAACGAC
The DNA here is from genome assembly GCA_002335545.1 of Apodemus speciosus. Taxonomy (NCBI): domain Eukaryota; kingdom Metazoa; phylum Chordata; class Mammalia; order Rodentia; family Muridae; genus Apodemus; species Apodemus speciosus. The sequence goes on along the minus strand of BDUI01002781.1, from coordinate 33,456 downwards.
ACCGGTAATCCCGCCACTCAGGAGACCAAGGCTACATAGCGACCCAGAGCCAGCCTGAGCCAGACAGAGCAAGACCCTGTTTCAATTAATTAATTGATGGTTGAGTTTCAATTAGAGACATGTGCCTCATAATGATTTCTTGATCAAAATAGGCCTTGTATAAGCCAGTGGTGTCCCAAGACGGTACAGCCCAGTGACAGACTCACCCGAGTTTTTGTGACGAACTCGCCCAGCAACTCACTTATCAGAACATGTCTCTTATGAGTACCGGTGACTGCTCCCAGTAAAGAGGAAGGCCACTGAGCTGAGGAAGGTGAGTAGTGGGTAGATTAGAGGAGCAGAGCTCGGGGTGGGCACTCTGGTGGGAGAGGTAGGGCTAGAGTAGAGCTGAGGGCGGTGGGTGACAACMCGAGGCTTAGGTCACCCYTCCCTGCATCCCCACGCTGGCTGCAGGCCTTCCGGGAAGGGATGTCCCTGTAACTCCCTAGACTTTGCTGTMGGTCTTGTGACTTAACCTTGATCAATGGAATGTGTCAGGATCAGTGGATATCAGTGGGAAAGTCGCCCATAAGAGCCCTAACTAGTTCCCACTCTCTCTCCCGTGCACCTGCCACCAATGTGAGCATCCCCTGCCCAGAAGCCCTGGCAGGCTGAGACCGKGGTCAGAGCTGCCCCACGGGCTGGTTGGAGTGAGGAGGACCGCAGGCACCGACCACCTGCTGTTGGTAAGTTGGCTCTGCTGCCCGGGTGTTTGGCCCGGAGACACGGTGTGGATGGAAAGGTGTGAGCCGAACCCGAAACACTCAGAGCAGAAAGGAACTGGGGGTCAGTTGAGTGAGGCGGAGCCTTAGAGAGCTAAATTTGAATTGGGGTCTGGAAGGCAGTGCCAGCACCTGGAATAAAGAACAAGGGAGGAAAGGAAAGGCGACTGCCCAGTCAGAGGGTGCCAGCAGAGGGCGCCAGCAGAGGGTGCCAGCAGAGGGCTCCCTCCCCTCGAGGTTTCATCCTGCTGTTCCCAGGAAGCCAGGGCCCGAGTCCCACGGAAGGCTGACCGGCGGTCCCTACCATTCAAGACGCCCCAGGAGCCTCCAGCCAGGTCTGAAATTCTCCTCCAGGACAGACCCATTAGGATGCCCTTTCCTTTGGACCTTGAAGTGACCCAGCCCTCCCCGCCATGAGAGGGGCAACTCCAGAAAGGTCTGCAAAGGCCCCAGGTTTGTGCAGAGAGAAGCGAGTAAGTCTCCTTGCTTCCATTTACTAAGGAATACCAGGACTTGCAGSGGTGAAACTGCCAAATGCTCCCTCCCTCATCRCCAACCAGGCTAACTCACCTCTACTTACACTGAACACTTGTTTCCAATTAAGTGAGAGCAACTTTATTTTGTGGGGAGAAGAAATCTTGCCCAAAGATCAGTTTATTCCATCGAAGAAACAGGGAGCGGGGCTGTGAAAGGAAGTGCTCTGCAGGCTGGAGGGATGCCCTRGTGGGCCCTGGTGGGCCCTGTCCAGTAGACCACCGACTTGCCCTTTGACCTCCTCCGGCCCAACCCTGCCGACTTTGAGAGTCTGGCTCTACATCCCCCAGAGCCTGACACCCTGGTCTGTGCCCTCACCCCTGCCTGACACACAGCTGACAATCACAGATGACGCTGTTACCAGCTGTCTGTCCCCTCAGCACTGACTGGCACATGACACATATCTCATCATAGAGCCGCACGCGCCAATCCTTCCCACAGGRTGGCGGTGCCTTTATATTCCCCTGCATCTGATTGGAACTCTGATGTCTTCAGTATTGACACATGCCCAGAAGTGTCCTCCCCAGAAGCTGGCCTGTCCTGGCTAGCGCTCCATTTCCACTGACTTGGAAGCCTAGCACGCCCAYGCTCCCCGCTCAGAAAACACTGTGAAGAGTCCTCTAGCGCAGGCTCTTGATCCTATTCAAACTTGGCTGATTCTCCAACACAGAGCACACAGCCCAGAAGCAGCCTTGTCTAGTGGCTTGTCTAAGAGGCTGCAAAGGTAGCTCAGTTGCTAGGGTTCATCTAGCGGGCATGGTTAGCGCACGTCTATAATCCCAGCACTCTGGAGAGGGAGTTAGATGGATCAGAAATCCTAATTTAAGGCCATCCTGGGCTATGTAAAACCCTGTCCTTTAAAAAAAAAAWTTTTTTTTTTTACAATACAGGGCTGGGGGCTGGGGGTGTGGCTCCACGATAGAGCTCTTGCTTAGCATGCATAAGGACCTGTGTTTGATTTCSGCAATTCAAAACAGGAGAGGGGGAGRAGGAGGGGGAGGAGGATAAAGAAGGGGGAGGGAAAGTAACCCAAACCAATACTGCTTTAAATTCCTGTGTCCAATACTTCAAAGGCTTGATACGGGTGGGCGTATCCTGTGCAGCACCAGGTGGTTCCCACAGCCCCACAAGCCCAGAGCTCTTGCCACTTATAGATGAGAAGACTGTACTGAGAGGCTGGGGAAATCCACTTCTGTCACACCAAGTCGGATTCAGGCCGTGCTCTGGCCGGTTGGCTTAACGCTGCTTTTGTACTGTCTTCCCATCCATGTTCTTTCTTACCTGATGGTAGAGTGTCCCTTCCTCTCTGACTCACGGTGCAGAAAGAAAGAAGCAGCCGCCACTGGTGCTTCCATATCTTGCCAGCACAGAATTCTGTATTCAAATTAGATGGGGCAGTCTCCATGAATAAAATTACATTTCCCAAACGACTGTGTCCAATTTAAATGTCTAAGAGGCCAAGAAGGGCTGCTGGTGGTTAGGACCGAGTGCCGCCGGCTCATCTGCGTTGTTAACTCTGCTGAAGAGGGAAGGTCCGCAGAGRTAATGGAAGCTGAGGGTCTAGGTCCTTGGTCTAGCTGGCCTTTGGGGACCAGAGCCACCAAGAATGCTAACCAGGTCTCTGAAAGGTGGTGGAACTTGTCAACAACTCTCCTCTAACTCCCCCGTCCCCTATGTTTGGAAGAGTGACCTTAACAAATGTTTGTAAGGCTGCTGCTGTGTTTCTCCCATGGTGGACGCTTTTGGCTGGCAGTTCAGGGGCCGGCTAGCCGACGCACTGGGCACTGGCTGCTTGGACTAAGCCCCCGGGGAGCCCAGAAGCTCCACGGCCTCTAATCACCTCTGAAGGTGCTCGGGATTGCCATGCCGAGCTTAAAATAAGTTCTCGGAGGAACAAAACTCTTACCTCTTTTGCCATTCTTGAGTCTCCAAACTTTAYTGTTCCTGAGCCATTTGCAGCTACTAAAACCACCCCGGCCGGATGGAATATGTGGAGAGGGGGGTGCATTGCCAGTACCCCCAAACAAAACACAACACAGTTAATTGGTCCTTCAGGGGCCCCTGGATGGTGACAGTTCTTTGGGGCTCCCCTACTCCTCTGAGCACCCCCCCGAGTCTCTCCCAGTGTGTAACATACCCCACTGTGTAACAACCAGGCAGCACCCAGGCGACACTGGGAGGRTTCTCAGGGCGGTGACGCCATCGAGACCCAGAGCTATGGACTGTCACAAAACTCAGGTCCCACCTGCCACAGGCCAGAGAAGCATTCACTGTCCGGACCTTACAGGAGCAAGCTCAGCCAGCGTGAGTGTCCCCTCTGTCCCCTGGGCCAGCGGGCCTGGCCACGCTCTACCTATACAAGAAGAACATGGAGATGTGTCTGTAGACARACTCCTGTCTGGCATTGTTGCCTGCTACAGTATGGAAGTGAGTTGTTCCCCAAGGCCTCAATCTGCTGGAAGCTCAGCGCCCAGTGTGGCCATGCTGAGGGGCTAAAATCTTTAGAAAGGAAACTAATGGAAGGATGTGAGGGCGTCTCCAAGCTCCATTTCCACAAGTGGATTAATGTCCTCAGGAAGGGGTTAAGGCACTAACCCCTTTGCCACATTTCCACACAGCCCCGGTGGCCCCTCACCAGAACCAGCATTATTTCCTCAGACTTGCCAGCCAGAATCACGAGCCAATCAAACCTCTCTTCATAAGTGTGGCATCATGTGCCTGTAATCCCAGGATTGGGGAGATTGAAGCAGGAAGATCAGGAGTTCAAAGCCAGCCACAGCTACATATCAACAGTGAGGACCCTCTGGGCTCTGTGAGACCCTCATGTAAAACAAAACAAAAACCTCTTTACTTGTTACTCAAGATATCAGGTAATTGTTATGTCAACATACAATGGACCAAGTCCCCATGGCACACAAACTCTTCATCCTCACATTATCAAAGAGGTTAGAAGTGGCAGTTCCTGGCTTCTCTCTGAGTAACTTTCCCTATATTCCTAGCTCTGTTACTGTSCCAGAAGCAGGACCAAAATGCATTCTGGGTGACGCTGGACCCTGACCTCAGAGTTTGGACAAAGAGCTGAATATGGATGAAGGTGGCTTTACAGGAAGGAGACCCGAGTGGGCCGAAGTCAGCACAGAAAGGTCCTCCTCACCTGCTTCCCACAGAGGAGGAAGAGGAGGAATATGGGGGAATGTACGTGAGCAGATATGGGGCCAAGAGTGCTGTGGAGCAGATGGAACAGCTGAGCCTGCATCCCTTAACCAGGGCAGCAGAGAGACCACAGGGAAGTCTGAGCCTGCATCCCTTAGCAGAGAGACCATGGTTAAGTTGTGTTTACGGATGCCCAGTGCTGTGGAGCAGGGTGAGAAGGTGGCTTGACCTTGGATATGTGACAGTAGGTCTTTCCTGCCTGTCAATTGCTGGTTTTCAGACAGATGGGGACCTTGTTCCAGTGACAGTATGAATGATGGGCTGTTGTCACCCCCAGCAGGGAGACTGGCACTTTATTTTATGAAAGGGCATTCTGTAAAAGGTATGTGATGGCATCCCAGGAAACTGGGGCGGGGGG
>BDUI01002780.1:136978-149630 GCA_002335545.1 Apodemus speciosus | reverse complement strand
CCTCTGTAAGAGGTACCTGCTCTTGCCGGTTGAACCATCTTTCTAGCCCCCAGGGTTAATTTTTTTAAGCATGCATATCCACCTTCTGTTGCAGGATATTTGATTACATTGTGAACTCTGAGATTGTGTTAGTTACAAAACAAAACAAAACAGAACAAAACAAAACAACACAACAACACAACAACACAACAACACCCCCCAAAACTGTCTCTAGTTGTGGTGTGGCTCAGTCCTTAGTACATACCTTTCATCCTAAACAAGGACGGTAATGGTAGTTTGTAGAAAAAAGTACCCCATGCTTGAAAGTGATGTCTAATTGAGTGGCAGACAAAGTGATGAATTAAAGGAAGATTGGACAGAAGAAGATATGCCCCGCTCTACTTGAGAGAGAGCTGCACAGAGAGAAAARGGAAGGAGGCARTTTTACTGGGACAGTTGTACAGAGCCAGGTTGTAGAGCGAGAACATGCAAGACACAGGTGGAAGACAGAAGCCAGAGACTGAGAAGGAAGATTAGAACACATAATCAAAGTTAGCATGACACCAAGCAAAGCAACTCAGGAGAAACCTCGAAAAGTGAGATTGAATCAGTCAGCYAGGACAGTAGTTTGAGCCAGAACAGCTAAGTTGAACCATCCAGCCAGAGATCAGAAAGAGTTTGGAAAAGGTGATCATATTCAACATTAAGAGTCAGAAGCTAAAAGCATTTTAGGTCTAGATTAGATTGTATGGAGGCTAGAAGCTTCTAGCACTAGGTCTAGCAGACAAAGGCAGTCAGCCTCTAGACAACAAATTAAATCAGGTGAATAAAAGTTACTTTTTCACCCTCCTCTTCTGGTCATAATACATAAGTCACCTTTGTCATATTAATTTGGGTTTGCTTTTACAAATCAAGTCAATCTTCAGTAACTCAGCACCTAGAAGACTAATATGAAAGACAATGCCAAACACATAAATGCCAATATCAAATACTCGAAGACAAAGTCTTCAGCTACATGATGTGTTGTTTAGYTCATTAGCCATAGGTGGTGGGTGGGGAAAGAGTTACTTCAACAGCAGTGACAATCCTAACACTTGGCTGTGATATGTCCCTTCACATGTCCCAGGTCAATTCACTGACTAGACTCATGCAAAGGACCCAACAAACACATTTCCTGGTCTGAAGTCAAAGTTAGACCTTACTCTGCTAGAATGGTAAGAATCACATAGGCGTTCTTAAAAGTCAGGTTGGACAGCTGTTAACCCYGGTCCTTGTATCTAATAGGGCACAGCTGTTCTCCAAGGTAGACATTAAACTCCCCCAGCCAAAATGCATAGTCTCCCCTGTGGATGTTCACRCCTAAAGTGGTTGTACAGAGAGGTTAGCATCCACAGGCTAGAAAGTATTTGCTGAGGAGCTTTTACATGGCAAATGTGCTGAGATGCTGAGTTTGCAGACCTGGGCAGCACATCTCACCTTAGAGGGTCACTCAAAGCCTAACCTCAGCGCTGCATAGCCTGGGTGAGCAAGGCTTGCTCTCTAAGACATACGACATATGGGTTTACGTCTGATAGTCAGATAAACACAAATCAGTTTACTTTTACAGGAAGCCTCCCTCTGTTTAGTCTCTCAAAATGATCCAAAAATTCTAKTTAGTTATCGGTAATGTACAAAATCRTATTCCACAAATCCTTTGCAGAAGGACACAGAGACTAAACTAAATAAGCCRGCTTTAAGCTTCCCAACAGGACTGCCACCGGAACATCTGGAATAGGATTGCTATCCTTCCTATTGGCAGCACAAAGATGGGGACTTAGGAACCGTTAGCTGTCCTTTCCTGAGCTGCATGCTGGTGCATTCTGTCAGGTGGGAGGAACAGTGCTGGGGGAAGACTGACTGAGAGGAGAGTAGACACCTCTCCCTTCAGTTCAGTACTCAAAGTCCTCTGTTTTCACTCTGCGTTAGGGTGAAATGTTCTAGCATCTGTTCCTCCTCACAGAAACACCACCAAGTAGGGACCTGAGACCATTGCCTAAGGCTACAAGATGGCTCCGAGGGTTAACAAGTCTGCTGACCCAAGTTTGATTCCCCAAACCTGCAAGATGGAGAAAGAGAACCAACTCCTATAAGTTGTTCTCTCATCTCCAGACCTATGCCCACCCCAAAAATACACGTAATAATAATAATAATATCATGCAAATGTTCACAACTGATTTGTTTGCTTGCTTTTTCATTTATTTGAGACGTGGTCTCTGCTCAGCCTGGCCTCAGCTCACTATAAAGTCGGGGAATGACCTTGAACTCCTGATCCCTGTTTTTGAGTAGATGGTTTAATTCATATGCAAAACTGTTTACACTCTTCTTAAGAGTGTCTTGGCAGACTTTGGCAGAGATTGTCTTATCTTTTGCAGTTCTGGCAGCTGACCCAGTAGGTGTGGCGTGAAAACCACGACACACTTTGACTTAATACAAGAAACAAGTAGGCAAAATATTAACGTGAAACAACTCCCACAGTCTTTGGGAAAAATGAAAGTCAGAGCCAGACGCTAAAGCCTGGCTAGGGATGAACAGTTCTGCCCATCTAACTTTAAACAGACTTGAAGAGGCTTTGTGGGCAGGCTTTTGGGAATTCAGGGAAGATATGGCCTTTTAAAACAGGTTACTACTGAAGTTGGTACTGGTAAGTTAATTTATGTTAGGATGCTCAAAATTCTTTTTGTTTAAAAAAAAGCTGTAATCCTTCTTGGGACATTTATGAAGTCTGGAGTGGTGACTGCCCACTGTGGCTCCGGTTGCATTCATTACAGGTAGCCTGGGATGCCCTCTTCTCCCTGAAAGGAAAGCCTGGTGCCAAAGTCCAGAGGAGAGGCTCTGCCAACTGGACACCAGGGTTCATGGTTTCAAAGGCCCTGAGAGTTATATTTCAAAAATCACTTAAAGCCTATAGCCAAGACAACAGTGGATTAAAATCGTTGTAACATGTCTTTCATGATTAAAATATCTGGCATCAAAACAAGTCTAGAGAAACTAACATCAAAAAGGACAGATAAGGAGTATGGAATATCCAGGTGGCACCACAGGGGKTGATGTAAGGGGTGGGAGTGAGAAAGGACCACGTCGACACCATTTGGCAAAACCAACAGGCTCTGCTGTAATTGTTACAGAAAGACCTGTGTCGCTGTATCTACACAACAGCTGCCTGCAACACGGGAACACGTAAGAGATGGACCAGAGCATTTAAGATAGGGATTGTTCAAAAAGTCTTGAATCTTAGCATCTGGTTGTAGAGGCAAGAAGCATGTGAGTTCTAAGCCAGTGTAGGCTAAACAGTCTCAAACAACCAAAAGAGAAAAAAATAGCATCTAATTGATCAGAGGAAAGCAAGGCATTTTTGATGTATTCAATTCTCTTTCTCAATAATTATCTTTTACATAAATTCCCACCAGGACAGAAAGCTAGTTTTGGAGCACCGAATCCTGAAGTATCTGCACACCTACCTACCTTTTCAATCCAGGACAGCCCCAACCGCCCTGATCTCTTCAGAGCCCCGCCCTAATCGCGCTAAGCCCCGCCCCAGACACCGGAGCCTCGCTTCAGACCAGGGAGTTTGTTCTAACGAGTGGCCCCGCCCAGATGCGCTAACTCCCGCCCAAGAGGCGGGAGCTCCGCCCAGACGGGGGAGTCCTGCTTCAGACTTAGGGCGTCCGTTCGGATGGGTAGCCCCGCCCGCCTGTGGGGGCGCGCGGCGCGGTAACCCGGAAGTGGCGGCAGCGTGCGGGGGCGGGGCGGCGCGCTCGAGCGGGCCATGGCCGCCGCCGCCGCGGGCTTTGTGTGCCGCGCGCTAGCCCCGGCCGTCCGCACCTCGCCGGGGCTGCGGGGCTGCCGCTGACCCGCCCCGCCCGCCGTGCCGCGCCCGCCTGGCCCCGCCCCTGGCCTCTCCGCCTCCTCGGCCGGCCTCCAGTTCTCGGCGCTCTCCCTCTGCGCTCCCTGCGCTTCCCTCCCGCCCGCGGCGGGCGCCAGGCCGCCCCGATGCCCGAGCCCGGCCCCAGGATGAACGGCTTCTCGCTCGGCGAGCTGTGCTGGCTCTTCTGCTGCCCTCCTTGTCCGAGCCGCATCGCCGCCAAGCTGGCCTTCCTGCCGCCCGAGCCCACCTACACGGTGCTGGCGCCCGAGCAGCGCGCGCCCGCTCCCGCTGCGACCCCCGCGCCCGCCCCGGCGGCGCAGCCCGCTCCGGCCGAGGAGGGTGCGGGCCCCGGCGCGTGCAGCCTGCACCTGAGCGAGCGCGCCGACTGGCAGTACTCGCAGCGCGAACTGGACGCCGTCGAGGTCTTCTTCTCCCGCACGGCCCGCGACAACCGGCTGGGCTGCATGTTCGTGCGCTGCGCGCCCTCCAGCCGCTACACGCTGCTCTTCTCGCACGGCAACGCCGTGGACTTGGGCCAGATGTGTAGCTTCTACATCGGCCTGGGCTCGCGCATCAACTGCAACATCTTCTCTTACGACTACTCCGGCTATGGTGTGAGCTCCGGCAAGCCCTCCGAAAAGAATCTCTACGCCGACATCGACGCCGCGTGGCAGGCGCTGCGCACCCGGTGAGCCCCTAGCTACGGGTGGGGTGCGGGCTTTTGCTCCCGGATTGTTGCATTCGCTCGCGATCTTCAGCCTTCGGGGCTGRGGAGCTCAGACTTAAAGGGTCCTGCCTGCTTTTCACTGGCCCGCGCGGCCTGGAGTCTTTGTGGCTCCGGTTAAATGCACGTGGCCGCTGTGGGGGGTGTTAACGTACCGGCCAGACCAACTTGGTTGGGCTTGAGTTGTGTCATGAGCTACGTGCAGACCCCGAAGGTCTGGTAGAAGTGACCTTGGGGTTTTCAGAGCCCGTGAAAGCAGAGGGGGAGCCGATGACCTCCAAAAGACTTTCCAAGTAGAAATTGTCCCAGGGGCGATGCCTGAACAGCCCTTATGGCAGGTTCGGTTCGGGTGTGGTGAGGACTTTGCTTCCTGGTCCGGCCGAGTATATGGCACCGGGAGACCAGGAAGTTAGCTGATGTCGGAACCCTCCCTAAACCCCACCAGTAGCGCAGTGTCTTATAGGTGTGAGGGAATCTGTTGACCTTGAGTTAGCGTTCATAAAACTGGAAAGTGTTTATTCAGGGTCTTTTACAAGCCAGGCACAAATTGTTATATTCTGAGGACAGACCAGGTAGAAAAACACCAGCTTAAGTTTTACTCTGAACTTCGACATTTGGTTTGTGGGAAAGTCAAGTGACCTGCCCTGTTTTGGTGCTTGTGACCTTCCCATGTAACCCCGGTTGCACAGGTGGCAACCGTACCTGAAGCCCTGTGTGTAATGAGCTTGGGTTTCTTTAGAGGAATAAGTCCCCAGAATGAGGATAGTAGGCACTGTTGTTTTTAGAGATGTTTGTATAGTTTTTATGAAAAGTCCGTTTGCTGGGCTAAGTACATGGCCAGTAATAATGACTTTATTTCCATACGTGTTGCGCATATGTTCATAAATGATCCCTTATGCTTCTTGGGAAACGGTTTGTATAGCAGAGAGGTACTTAGGATTTACTCTGTTGCTTGCTGAAATTCTTCTGAGGTTTTGGAGGGATCCTAAATCGAGGTATAGTTTTTGGAGAATGATGTCGGCAAGTGAGGCTGGCTTCTATCCTGATGGAGTGAGTGGCTGAGGATCCACAAGTAGTCACATGCCACCTGTTCCCAGGAACTGCTTTCAGAAGTATGTGTCAGAAGCGGGGAGTGGAGTACTGGTGTGGGATATGCCTCTGCACTCGGGAGGCAGAGGCTGGAGGATTGCTGAAAAGTTTCAGGCTACCCTGAGCTACATGGGGAGTTCTGTGTTGACTAGAGCCATAGTAAGACCTTGCCTGGAAAGTCTGTGGGGTAGCTGGATGGCTGGGTGAGGGGAGGCTGCTTCGTGGGCAGAGTGACCAGAGTTTCCCCTGTGGAGTCCAGAGGTGGGAGAGAACTGGCGCTCCGAGCCTGACCTGTCACCCCATAATTGTGCCCACACTCATCCACCATACCCAGCCACACAATCTTAAACTACTTAATCTATCTGCCATAGTGTAGGTGTTAAAAATAAATTTTCGTACTAGATGTTTTTACTGTGAAACACCAAAGTCCTACCTGGAGTTGMCGTTCTGTAAAAATTCCTACAAAACATTGCTCCCATGTGGACCTTTCTTGAGTGTGTATGTCAGTCTTACCACACAGGTGAGGTTCAGTCTATTGCATATAAAAAGCATTGTTTGGGGGTATGTTAAAATGTGAATTACTTGGTAACATTTTAAAATTTGCTTGTGGTTTATGTAATGTTTTACTAGAACTCATATCTAAAATAAGCACGAGTTCTTTGTYGTTGCCTTTAGTGGTTTGTTTGTTTGTTTGTTTRTTTTAACTGCTYTTGGAGACTGGGCCTTATGAATCAGAGGCTGGTCACAAACTCACCTGACAGCCCAGACCGACCATCGTCCCCCCTCCCCTGCTTCACAAGCGCTGCTGTTAGAGGAGTGCGTCCTCAGTCCTTGTCCCCAAAATCAGATTTGAAGACACMTACAAAGCCTCTTACTCTGCTTTCCCACCTCATCAGATGGACTGCAGTAGGATGCCCATTCTACACCGTGCTCATGCTTGCACATCACATATATCCGTGTGAGGCTACATGTCTGAACCAAACGTCTCACAACACCCCGCCCCCCAGTGGGTACTTTGCATACCAGAATGTGGGAATGTGTTCTGCTTTATTTGACTTTAAAAAAAAAAAAAGAGTGCTGGGTTTGAAGTGTTAAGAGTATTTCCCAGAGCCCATGTGGGTGCTGCATTCATCCACCCACCCCAGGATAATCTCACAGCCAGCCAGCAGGTCTCCTAACTGGCAGTTTAGAATTCTCCCACCCCATATTTGTAGTCATTGATTTTCTCAAAAGATGTGAGTTTGCCTTACCTGATTCTGAGGCTGATTCCTCATCCACCTTCCTTCAGCCTAGATTGCTGTCTGTCTCATCTTACTGTATGTGATCCTTCAGTAACATAGTCTGGAGTAAGCTGTCTCTGCCCCTTCCCAACTGTGTTGAGGTCCTTGCTGTTGAAGGACTTCTGATCCCAGTGACAGTTCCTCTTGGCTGGTTCAGAAACCCTCTCCTGAACATCAGGTATTCTGTGAGTGGTTCCCCTCTGACTTTCTGGTTAACCAATACTGCAGATACTGCCTAGAGAGCTTGCTGCCTCCCGTGTCGTCTCTGTCCTGGCCCGTAGGTTATTTCCTGAGAAATAAGTTTTCTAAGTCAACACTAGGCAGCCCCAAATCCCAATCACTTCCTGAGCTCATGGTTGGTGTTTTGAGAATGTCCTTCTGTTAAAGAGTATTAATCCTACCTGGATCCTAGCTATATTAGGAGAGTCTAGTGCCCCCATCTTGTGGCTCATGGGTTGAAGACCAGGTCCCCAGTCCCAGTACAGTGTTCAGAAGTGGGACTTTGGTAGAAGTGATGGGATCATAAAGACCCAACTTCACCCACAGATTAATCCACTGATGGTTCTTAGTCAAATGGACTTTGGAAAGTGGGAACCTGCAAGTGGGGCCTGATTGGAGGAGTTGATTACGATTGTGCATCTGAGGGTTGTGTCTTTCCCTGGCCTCTTCCTCTCCTCCCTGCTTCCTGGCTGCTGTATACTGGGTAGGTAGGGACAACTTTATTATGCCTTTCTTCCTTAATAGTCAGCCTTGGCACAGTTCTAAAAGCAGCATGGCCAGCTGAACTTGGATAGAATAAAGGCGTCGAAACCGTGAGCTAAAGTAAATCCACCCTGAAGTTGTGTACTCAGTATCTGTCACAGCCATGAAAAGTCACTAGCACACGATTGCAACTGTCACTCAGTCGCTTTACTTGTGCTGGCTATGGCCCTGCCTCAGCTGCTGTTTAATTGGCAGTTCCTTGTAGGAAGGACCCAGAAACTGGCACTGGGACTTAAAATATAGACTCTGATTAAGTATTCGCTCAGGGTGTTTCATTTATAGAATGAGTAAGTGCTCTGTGGACGAATGGCAGTCAGTCAGTGCTGCTAGGTTACAAAGAGTGGCTAAAGCCATTTGCCAAAAATGGTGTTCAAATGGCCTGTGGTCTCAGCCGCTTTCAAGCTGTCCTATTGGTGTTCTTATGACATTGTGGTATCTGTTGAACAAAAGAGTGATTATTCTCAGTCTTCATTTGTCCTCTTGTTTTTATCCATTACATGTCTGTACAGCTCCTGTGTTATTGTGATTTTAACAGAGAGCTGGAATTCTCCCCAGCACACAGACCCCCACATGCATTTATAAAGTCCGTCAATCCCTTCAAAAAAGGGTACAGAGGCAAAAAGGGTGATTTGCTATTTGGGAAATAGGTTATTGATTTAAGGATTTAAACATTTTCTGGGGCGAAAGCGTTGGARAGGAGGTAGAAACTGTGATCTCGTATGGAAGAAGAAAGTTGGCCTGTGACATAGAAATGGCCTCTAAGCTGGATGGAGGGTCCCAGGGATAGGTACACCCTCTCTGCAGGTTCAGCAGCATTGGAGCGCACACGGTAATCATGGGGGCTCGTTGGCGCCTGTGGTGTTGCTTGACGTGGGAAGGTGAAGTGGTTGATGTGTGCAGGGCAGGATGAGGGTAGGTGGGTCCAGGCCCTGTACGTGCCTGTAAGAAGACAGAGCTTGTCAAGAATTGTAGACTGCAGGTGTTTAACTGTGACTTAGTGGGACTGAACCCAAACAAGCAGAGAATCCCCAAGAGTAGGGTGTAAAGCAGGCAGAGAATTTTAGCTGAAGTGTTTTCACCTAGATTTCCAGAAATGGGAACGTGGGGCATTCATTATCAGGCTTGGTTTGGTTTGTCATCTCTGGGCCTTTCATTTGAAGTAGGTGGCAAGGACAGTGGAGGAGAAAGGCATTTGGTAACAGAACACAGATGCAGAGAGGGGAAGATGAGAAGGAAGCTTTTTTTGTGTCCTGGTTCAAAAAGCATTTTAAAGACCCAATATCTTACTCGGTCAGCAAACTTTATTAGCCATTGTCTGTTTCTCTGACAACTAATTTTAGAAGCAAGTGAAGATATATCCACATGCTGTTTGGTAACTTTAATGTCTGCCACTCATAGGCTCTGTGATTTGGAGAGTCCTGTGACAGACAGTAAAACTATGGTGACATGGGTGATGGGGGGGGGGGTGAAAGGAACTGTCTGTTGATTGTGATTAGTATTTAAAGTTGGTACTCTAGGTATAATTTCCTCAAGAGTCACAAAGCTCTCCTTCCCTGAACATAGTGAAATTGGTAGCATCCTCTTTGTTCTCAGAGGGAATACTGTGTATCAGGGGAAAGCCTAGGGTTTCTGTCTGCCTTTGATCAGTAGTAAGAAGACAGAACCTGTTTTGAGTACTGTTTGATTCAAGGAGAAAGCACCGGTATTTATAGAAAGGAAATGTACTTGTCTCCTGGAATCCATGGACGCTTGTGTCCAGGACCCTGTGGATACAAAAAATCCACAGCTCAAGTCCTTAGTAGAAAAGGCACAGAATTTGCATATAACCCAGATGTGTCCTTTAAATCATGTCTAGATTACTTGTAAGATCTAATGCAATGTAAATGCTATGTAAATAGTTGTTGAATTGAACTATTTAGGGAATAATGACAAGGCAAAGGTCTTGTTCAGTAGAGATGCAGTCTGTGTTTTTTTTGATACTTTGATGGTGAATCTGCAGGTGCACAACATGTGGACATGGAGGGTCAACTGGCAGAGAGGGCCGACTGTCAGTGCTAGCTCACAGTTCCAGCAGTGGGAGCCTCCTGTTAGGAAGAACATGGCTCCTCTTCAGAGCAAATGTGTCCAGGCAAAGCAGCTTGAAGCAGTCTGTCTGCTGGTCTGCACAGAGCCCTCCCTCTGACTGCTCCCTCTTCCTCCCCATGCTTGGAGCCGAGGCTTCCTACTTCACCCCTGCAGGGAGCGGAGTCTGAGTTCTTGCCTGCTCCCAGGGGAGCCTGCTAACTAGTTCTCTTCTAATGGACCTTGTACTTCTGCTGTTATCCAGTTACAGGACATCTGTCCTTTCCTTTGGTAATGTTTAACTTCATAATGAGCCTGCTCTCCTCTCAGCATTTTATTTAGGATATTCTTGGAGAGTATCCTAAGTACTCATCATTTAACATTCAGKCGTTAATGCTGGAAGAAGCGTTAAGCCCTTTGAGGCTGCCTGTTTCAAGTCTACCTTCCCCCTCCACCACACTTTAAATCTTTGTTCAGCAGTCATAATCCCAGGTAAGACTCTGAAGTCTGGCTTTAGACATTGTTAAGTCATTTGGTCACACCTTTCTTATCTGCACTGCCTTCTGCTAGCCTCATACTGAAGCTGTTTGTCTTGTGCAGTCCCCACCCACATACACCTAGGAGATAGAAAACAATTACTTCTTTACACTGTTTTAAGTAATTGGCTCCTTGGTTTTGATAAGAAGATAGACAGTAGATAAAAGCCAAAACTTTTGGATTTGGCAGTCAGTTTTAATTCAGAATCACCACTAACTCTGTCTCTCTTTGTCCCTTTGTGCTGTTGTAGCAGCAATACGTAATTTATAAAGAAGAGAAACTTAATTCTTCCTCATTTGTACCCTGTAAAGTCTAAGATCAAGGCACTAGTAGGTTCTGTGGTGTGGTGAGGGCCCTGCATTAGCTTCTGACATGTTTCCTTGAATATCTTAGAGGGGCAGAAGGCTCATCTTCACAGGGGTTAGAGTTGGGCAGGGTTGACGGGGWTTTGTTTTACATCGAATTATCTTGTGAGTGCTTACTGTGCCCTTTCTTGTAAGGCTGGCTTCTGCCCTCTATCCTTACCTTCTACTCCCTGTGGCTTCTCTATCCTATTCAGCAAAGATGGTGTCCTGTTATGATGAGCCGATTCTGACAGAAGGCATTATTCCTTTCAGGAGGGTGGGGCCATTTGGGTCTGTGAGCTCCTAACAGTGGTCCAGTGGGAATGAGTGTCAGCATTGGTCTTGGGGAAGGCTGTGGCAGATGTGTAGGTCAGTGTTGCCTGCTCTCTCACATCCAGTGCTCCATCCACACTCACTATCTGTGCCCAGGTGGCTCTGCTTCCCATTCGGCTCGGGTTTGTGGCACAGAATCTCAGCCTGGAAAAACCTACCTGGTTAATTCCTTAAACCAGGTCAGTGGGGCAGTAGATGTCACTGTTGTTTTGTGACCTCACGTGTGGGCATCTGATGAAAGCCTGGGAGTGATGGYAGAGAGCCGCCAAGGAAAATGGGGCTCTTCCCTTTGGACACTTCTCATCTTCCTACACTTCTCTACAGACAGAGATGACACTGAGGGGTGGTGGGGGTGGCCTGCTTCGTAGGTGCCATTCTGAACAATCCATAGAGCAGAGAAAGCAGGGAAGGGGTGAGGGCAGACGCTGCGCAGAGCAGTAGGCGTGGATGTGGCTTAGGCTAAAGACCCCAGCCTGAGATGGTCCAGTGGTTTATTTCTTCATTTAGGAGATTTTCAGCTGGAAATGGTTTTCAGCTTATGTCAGAATCACAGTAGGCAGGGTCGTTAGAAGGATAGCCCAGAGAAGCACGTTCCTGCTAGCCCGGCTTTCAGATAGCATCTTTAGTGATTAAGGAACAGATTTTTTAGTGGATTTAGGACTTGRCTGTGCCACTTACAAGTTGCTTGGTGCCCTTGGTGCCATTAGGATGCTGTGACCTTCTCCAGCCTCCACTGAATAGTGTAACTGATAATGTGGTGTAAATGGTAATGCCCCTGCCAGGTCCTGGCGTAGCACCTCCACACAGTGAGGCACAAGCATGAGATGCCATTGGTGGGAATTGTTGATATAACTGTTGCAGTTGCTGCATCAGATGCTCAGGTGATACTGGGGACCAGTCCCATCACTCGCTAAGCCCTCCTTCCCCCACTCTCCGACTGTCTGTAGGTAGATGTCCAAGAGCTTCACTCTGTGGGGGTACGTTTAGAGCTGAGAAGAGAGAGGTTCTCAGGATTTGTTGCTTTGGAGAGCAGTGTGCAGTAGTGCTATGTTCCTACTTTGGTGTTTATATACTTGCCAAAGAAGTTCTTTCTAGGAGCAGAAGCCTTACCTGTAATCCAATATCCGCAGTCACTTTGCAGGCTGTCCTTTGTATTGCTACAGCCACAAGGGAGCCCTCTCAGATGCAGCAGGAGGCAGAGGCTCTGGGGGAAAATCAGGACAGGGGTGAAGCCTTGGCTGCTCTGGCCATTCAGAACCTCCTGGCTGTCCTTTGCTAAGAGGACAACCATAAGCAGTCAGTCACTTGCCCATATCCTGAAGTTGGCCAAGGAACCTGAATCATGTTTCCTTTTAAAATATGAATGTTCCCATAATGCCTTGCACTTCCTATTCAGGGAGTGTTTTCAGGACTATGTAACAGAGCTCATTGATAAGTTCCATGATATTGATTCACTGTAGAGCTAAAGGGCCATGGCACCGTGGTGAAACTGGAAGCCTGTTTCCAGGAAGTCTGGATTGCTCAAGATCGGGGCTCGGCGACAGTTAGCTGAGTATCAGTTACATACTGAGTAGCTGAGAGAGCCACTGCAGCTCAGCATAGAAACTTCAAAGAAAAAGAAACACAAAGAACCCCTGTG
>BDUI01002780.1:111346-128707 GCA_002335545.1 Apodemus speciosus | reverse complement strand
TTTTGTTTTGTTTTGTTTTGTTTTGTTTTTTAACTGAAAAGAAGAGAATTGAGTCAGTTCAGTGTATAGCTAGTCTTCAGTGATGTGAAAGATAGAAAATGCTGGTTTCTAAGGGAGTTGCAGTCTTCAAAGTGCTCCAGGGACCTTTGATCATGAGAACGGTTCTGTGGGAACAGCAGGAGAGGTGCTGTGCACTTGGGGAGTTAGCAGGAGGAAGCAGCTGACAGGTTAGCTGAGCCAGGGGCTGAGGACTGAGTGTCACTTGTCAATATTTCTCCTGACTTCTAAACATTCCTGTGACCCGCCTCAGGGAGTCTGTTGGTAGTTACTTCCAAGTAGTGTCTCCCGTGTTGGACCCTTTCCTCCATATAGAGTGTTCTGTCTCACATACTGATACTCCTGTTCGTGGTTTATGATTAATGATTAACTCAGTTAACTTGCTTGTTTATTTTGAAATGCTCTAATGCAGCTCAGGCTTTGAAACTGTGGCAAAGCCATGGCAGGAACACCACCATTTAAGTAGGGACCAGCTTTTTCTATAACTTGCCGACTCTTTGTGTGTGTGTGTGTGGGGGGGGCTATTTAAAACAACAGTTTGATTTTTTTTTTTTTTAATGGAGCTTAAATTAGCATCCCAAGTCCTTTCCTTCCTGGAGTCGGGTAGACTCAGGGGGTAGAGCGTTTTCTTCAGCAGCACTTGCTTGGAGGACTGGCACTGGGCAGTTCTGGAATGACTTATTGACCCGAGGGCCCGGCTCCCAGTGGGCGTGTCTGGAGACCACAGGAACAAGTAAGACAAGTTCTGGGACCCAGTGGGAGGTGATTCAGAGCTTGTTAGCAGTTGGTACATTGCTCTCAAAGTTTACACAGTGATGGCCTCATTTGCTCCTAAAGCAAAGGGGACTCTGGAGACTTGTCCAGACAGAGCCTGTAGACAGCCGGGCAGGATGGAGCCGCCCCCAAACCCCACCGGATCCCACTCAGGTTTAGTCTTAAATCAGCCGGCGAGATTCAGAGGCATGGTGACTTGTGGTAAAACAGACTGTACCCTGTAAAGTTGTGTACTTGTCAGCGGGTTTTAAGATTTTGGCCCTTCCATTATTAAGAATACCCTTACACGTGATTATACGTGATCCTTGGTGGGGTGATAGGGATGGGGATGAGCTAGTAAACAAATGCCAATGGCCCAAGAAGACATTTTGACTCCACAGCAAAGTAGGAGACCAGGAAGCAAAGACAGCTCCAGTTCCTGGAAAACCAGATGCAGAAATTACCACCTTTCTGCTTTTTTATTGAAATAATTGATTGCTGTTTGCAAACTTATTAACTCCTTTGTTTTATTTTGGGAAGAAAGGGGCAATTTGGCAAGTATAAAATCTAGACATCTAGGATACACTCATACTGACCTAGGACTTAATTCCTCTCACAAAGTTCTGATGCTAAGTCCACAGTTAGTGTGCATTTCACRGTGCTGGAGATAGACCCTGTGGCCTTGCTCATGTTAGCAGGTGCACCAGGATTGAGTCACACCCCCAACCCAAAATTTGGTTGATCGAATTCTCAGTTGTTGACACTTTGCATGACCCTGTCTAGCTATCAATTTATGTTTGCATTTATTTTAAAATGCACTAGGTTTGCCATGGGCAAAAGGTGGAGAAGTGGTCATCCCCCTCCTGTGTGGTTCCCATCCTGCTCTTTTCTCCTGCCTCCCAGCCCAGTGTGAATCTCTACAGTGAGTCAAGCAGAACTGCAGACAGTGTCAGGGGCCACTTCATTCATTGAGTGCTGGAGACAGAGGTAATCTTAGTTATGTCTTGACTTTTAAGGATGATTTTGTAGCTTCTTATAAGTGAACATGCACTCTCATCCAGAGGCTAGTGATCATTTACTGTATGGGCTGTGTGTTGAGGAATCAAAGCTGTATGTGCTGAATCCTTTATGTCGTCACTGTCATCATTTCAAGCACATGCGTCTTATACATATTAATTTTAGCACCTTTATCTTTCCATTTGGAGCTAGATGATGGAGTACTTGCCTGCTGTG
Organism: Apodemus speciosus; assembly: GCA_002335545.1. NCBI lineage: Eukaryota > Metazoa > Chordata > Mammalia > Rodentia > Muridae > Apodemus > Apodemus speciosus. The sequence continues at coordinate 126,664 of BDUI01002780.1, read as the reverse complement.
CACARCACAAAGCCCTGGGTTCAGTTTGCAGTGCTGCATATGCTGGGCACCATGGACACATGTGATTGGGAGACAGACAGTTCACGGAATCCAAGGCCAGCCTTAGCTACRTAGTGAGTTCCAGGCTACCTGGGCCACATGGGGCCCTGAAAGCCTTATTTGGCACCTGGCCTATTTCTTTCCAAGCAGTGGATATTACACCTAGCCGGATTTCTAGGGTTCCTAGGAGCTCAGGTGCTCTACTTCTGGGACAGCTGTAGCAGACTATAGTTCTGCTGGATCTGCAGGTCAGGTGTGGGAGAAGCAGCTTGCTCTGGGACTGTGAGGACTCTGTGTGTTTAGCAGTGTGATTGCACTTCACACCTGTGGTAAGACCATTCTCCCACTGTTTTCCCTCTATAAGAACTCYGGTCAGAACAGGTCCCTAACTTAGTGTTTAATTTTCTAAAACCAGCTTTGAATATTTTTGAAACACTGGTAGTAAATACCTTCTTGATGACCACACATGATAGCACACATCTTTAACCCCGTCACTGGGGAGGCAGAGGTAGGAGGGACTGTGAGCTCAGAACCAGCAGGGGTGCACAGTACTACCCTGTCTGCAAARAAAAAAGATTAATAAACATGTTCTTGTAATTGTGAGTGACAAGTTTCCTCCATATCCCCTTGCCACTGATCTTGTTAATAACTCTGTCTTGATTTTTTTGATGAGAAAGTGAAATKTAATTATTGTACATTAGCGTCTGGTGACCTGGGGGATAAGTGACAGCATTGCAGTGAATAGTTTGCATCTTTTGTCACAGCTTAAGAGACAACTGATTTGTGAAGGACAAGGTGTAAGGTAAGAGAGAGAAATAGTCATTTTGGGGATCTGTCTGAACCAGACCTCTTTAATTTCCCCCTAAAGTGGTGACCAGTGAACCCAGGTAGTGCCACTATCATCAGAATTTTTAACTGGGGACACTCACATAGGTTATGTCTCAGTAACTACAGACTATCTCTAGGTACCCACACTGACCAGTCAGTGCACCTGTAATACACGTGCCAGGAGAGCTGAGTGACTCTTTGATGACCAAGTTTCATGAGGAGAGTGTATGTATATGTATGTGTATGTATGTGTATATACATAATACACATACATACACATACATATATAATGTCAGCAACAGGACAGAATGCAGCGGAGAGCTCTCCTCCCCACAGCAGTTTCAGATAGTTGTCAGCATTCTGTAGAGGATTTTTAGTATCAGCCCCTGCCAGGCACCCCAGCTTTTGACAGTTATTTTTGGGTCTGTGCTTTCTGTGCCGGTGATTTTTAACTAGTGGATTTGAACTTCTTAGGTGTGTGTTCGAGGGGGTCACCCTCCTGCACCCATACCTCGTGCATGACTTCAGTTCAGCTTTTATCACCACAGTATGTAGTTTATGAGCATTCACATCCTTTCTAGTGTTATCCAGTGACTGTGTGTGTGTGTGTGTGTGTGTGCGTGTGTGTGTGTGTGTGCGTGTGTGTGTGTGTGTGTGTGTGTGAGAGAGAGAGAGACAGAGAGACAGAGACAGTGCATGTGTGGAGGTCATAGGATAACTTGCTGAATATGGTTCTTCATGTGGATTCCAGGGTTTGAACTCAGGTCATCAAACTTGGCACGGAGCCATCTGACCAGGCTTCTGTTGGCTTTCTGTCAGTTGAATTGCATTACGAAAGTCAACAAATCCCATTCCCATTGGCAAAAGATGTGGTAGGAAGATGTCTTCATCTTGGGCCTGATGACATGGCTCAGTGGCTGGTGGTGCTTGCTGCCCAGCCTGATGACCAGAGTTTAGTGTCTAGAACCCACTTGGCAGAAGTTGAAAACCAAGTCCCACAAGTTGTCCTTTAACACATTCACACACATGATGAACAAATGACTGTATAAAGGAAAGGAAGAGAAAGAGTATGTATTTCTTTACAGATCAGATTTCTGGGCTTTGGGACTATTCCAGTGAAATCACTTTTTATCTTCCTAGATTACTACGTAGATCATGTATACTCTTACTAGGAGCTTAACAGTACAAATGTGTGTTTTTGGAGTTTCAATCATCAAATAATTTTTCTSTATGCTCTTTTCTTTTTCCTTTCCTCGTACTTTGTGATTGCYTTTCCCCTCTCCTCATCTAGCCCGTGGGTCATAGCTCTCTGAGATTGGACAGGCTCCATGGTGTGCATAGGTAGTTGAGCCATTGCCTTCCCTAGCACCAATGAGGAGGTGTCCGCACTGCTCCTCCCCGGGTGGAGTGAGCCTTTGTGTTTCCCACCACTGCAGTGTATGTTTGAAATGTCAAATAGATGCTTTTGGAGAATATAAGCATCAGATGTGGGTTCTTATGCGTACAGTTAGGCACTAAGCCACCACCAGCCAGGCRTCCTGTATGTGCCACCTGCTCCCCAACAGGATCCTAAGAACAAGGCAGCCTGGCTGGCCTCTACGGCCTGGATTCCAGTGTATGTTCAAAGGCAGCGAAGGKTGAAAAGCCTTTCCTACAGTCAAGCAGAGCCCCCAAGTCAACTGTGGCCAGCTGTGGTCAGCTGTTAAAGCATGTGGTTTGCCCAGCCAGATAAACCTTTGAGTAATTTGAGCTTTCTGTTGAGCTGAAGAGTAGAGTTCCAAAGTCTAGGACCACTAGACCAGCCTAGGAGTCTAGTTCCAGAACACTACTCGGGGCAGACACTCACTGGTAAGAGGTGGCCAGATCCTTTGAGGGAGCTGCAGTCGGGCTGTAGCTCTCAGATCTTCAGAGCTGGTGTGTGTTCTTTTAAACTTCAGAATTTAAAGCAATTTRTGATAGAATAGGTCTAAAATGCCTTGATGTGCTTCCTTTCATTCTGCGTAGAAAATGAATGGCATGGTCATTTATCAATGACTCTGGATCATCATTAGGAAACTTGATATTCACTGTGTAGTTTTTGATTGATTGCTAACTTAATACCTTGTCTCAAGTGAGGTCTATTCTACATGGAAATAAATGAGCGTGGGGGGGGGGTACAGAATAAAATGGAGCCAGARGTGTTTCTGTGATGACCTGAAGTTTGTTGAGTTGATAGGTGTTTCTACATGACAGTGCCTTGGGGTGTCTCCTGCCTTCCCGTCCTTTCCCCCTTCCTCCTCAGCTTTCTTAGGCCTTCTTTTCTTGAAGGTAGAGCTTTCATCTCTCACTTCTTTCTTGGGATCCTTATGGTGAGTTCCACTAGATGGGAACAAAGTAACATCCCTTTAGTTTGCCAGTTTTGATTGAGTTGCATCATCAGCCTGTACCCAGTGTTTTCTCTCTGTACTAGTTATGTGATCGTCATCTTTATGTTTTTTGCTCTGGAACCTTGCAGAATAACCAGTCAACTTATCCAAGAATCTCGGGGAAAGGCCTGGTGGCATGGTTTCATTCAGAGATGCTAGTGTCTGTGAGTGTCCTAGGTTGAATTAACTGACGACTTGACCCAGCCTAGGATCACGGGGCAGGGTCAGGAGGAGGACTCAGCTGAATGGTTATCTTTGTCAGCGTGGTCTGTGGCTCTGTCTTTGGTGGGGTTCTTGGTGGTTACTGATGGAAGGCCCGCCTTGGATGGGTAATACTGGGCTGCATATGGAAGCAAGGTGAGTGCGATAGAAACACGCAGCAAGTTCCTGTCCTCATGGTTTTGGCCTTGAGTTCCTTCCCTCACTCCCCTCAGTGGTGGACCTGCACTTAGAAGCCAAACAAACCTCCTTTCCAAGCTGTTTTTGTTGAGAGTGTCTTATCACAGCAGCAGAGAGAAAACTAGAATGATGGCTTCCAGACTGGCAGCYATATACAGATGAATACCATTGAACTCATCAAGACTTGTCCCAAATAGTTCACAATTCAGAATGTTTTAARTGTCTCAGCTATTGCAGACCCTTGTAGTAGCAATGGCCTAATGCATCYGTGATGTCCTGAGGATGCTTGGCTGCTGCAGGCCGGAGTTGCTGGGAATCTTGCTCCACGCACTTGGCACATGTTGCCTTCCCCACAGTCTTGTGTTCAGTGTTTCTGGGAATGGTCTGGTGATGTAGATGGTCAGGGGGATCTTAGTACGTTACGTTGCCTCKGTAGTTGGTGCTCTCGTTGTTTTGCATGCTGGTTATCATTGGGGTTTTTGTTTGTTTGGTTTGGTTTTTTTTATTCAGGATTGTTCAGAGAGGTTTTTGTTTTGTTTTGTTTGTTTTGTTTTGTTTTGTTTTTTAAATCCTGGATTTCCCTCAAATACCAAAGATTTCCCCTACTCTTGGTTAACTACTTCTTTACTCCTGTGCTGGGTGTCCACACCGCAGTGAGAAAGGGTGCCATGTTGTTTACTGTGGTTCTTGACCTCAGTCCCTTTCAGCACATGTCTGGGGTTTTTTTTTGTTGTTGTTTTTTTTTTTTTTTTCTTATAGCCTGCTCTGCTGTCCCCCCAGTGGTCTGGTGCTAGGAGTTGAAGTAACTTCAGTCTCAGGTCGCAGGTAGCCCTGTTCCAGTCTTGCAGAGGAAGAAAGAAATGTTAMRCTGGAAGTATAGAAAGAGAATCCATTAGCTCGCTTGTAAACACCGTATTGGGGTACTGGGCATGATGCGGTAAGAGCCTCGGCCTCATTGCCTCTCTGAGGCCTTCCTTCCACGACAGAACTGGATCACTGAGTGTGGTCTGGTGTGCAGGGCGTTTATGCAGAGACTGAGGCAGCCAGCTGCAGGAGGGTGTGTGAAATTATTTGGCTACTTGAGAACTTGAACGTGAGAAATTCAAACTATGCAACTGTTTGGCAGGTGCTACCTCCTAGCTCTTAAGCTCTTAAGCACATGTGATMAAATGCATTCTCTGTGCCCTGCTAGCCTTCTGTGCTGYGAATAGTCCACAKTTCTAGAGCCGCTCTCTCCTTCAGCCAACCAGCGCTGTCATAGCATTGCATTCTTTTAAAATTAGAGCATGGCCAGGTTCCCGAAATAGTTGCAGTAACTGGGAATGCTGGGCAGGAGAAAGGGAGAGTGGCTGCCACTGAGTGCTCCTGTGGTCCGTGGGGCCTGCGGCTATACTGCTTCCACAGGCCGTGCTGTGACTAAATCGCCCTGTCTCCGGCAGGCAGCCTCCTTTGCGCTTCATCCTTAGCATCATGAGTGTGTTGTTATGGCCGAGGCCCCGGTCACCCCCTTAGGAAATCCTTGGCTGCTTGCATTCCTGACTTCATATTACTTTGCACTGTGTGGCAAGGCTGCTCACTCACCACAGCCTTTACTGGTCTTTTGTGGAGACCTGTTGCTCTGAACAGAGGCTTGGAGCTTTGGGGGCAGGCACCAGACTTGGACCCATAACTGTTGACCTGACTGGTCGGAGATGGTGACTTGGTCTGTATACYGGAGCTGGCAATGCCAAATTGTTGCTAGGACCAGAGACTAGGTATATAGAATGGATCCTGCTGTGTGCTGGGCATTTGCTAGTGACAGCAAGATCAAGCCTCTGCTGTAGCACTTTGCCTGCACAAGCACATATCTTCCTTCTATACAGATACTAGTCACCCTCAGTGTGCAGATATTCTTGCAGAATCAGATTGTTGTTCACATGAGGCCTGAGCAGACGGTAATAGTGGTACCTGTTCCACTTGGTCTGACCTGGTACACAGGTTGAGCTAGTAGGGGAGCTATGCCAGGCTATTGTAGCTGAGAGGAGCAGGCATGGGCAGGATCCAGGCCTGATCCAGTCAGTGCCTAGGATGTTATTTAGGATTAGTGACTTGTGAGCACAGGGTCCTGGACATTACTTGGTTGGTGCATCTAAGTCAGTGAGCCACTTAAGCAAGTGCCAGGGCCTTCCAAGGTCTGAAGAAAACTGAGACTGTTTTTAGGAGATAGATAGAACCTTATCTCCTAGGTGATCAAAGGGATTATCTAAAAGCGCAGATTTCCCAAAGTATATTCAGCCTGGGTTGAGACCCCTGAGTGGCAGCCCTGGGAAACAAATTGGCTAGACTTAAGAAGTCTTGTGTCCTGGTACTGAGTACAGGTAACACTCACAATGTTCCTATCACCTCTAGGGGCAATCTCACCTCTAGGGGTAGTCTCTCTAAATGAGAACTGCTTTTCTCCCCAGTTCCTGAGAGGTCTGGTGGGCAGTGCCAGGGTGCTCAACTCGGGTGCTTGCCTTCCATTCTTATATTGCCTTTCTGATGAATTTTGCTTTGTGATGGAGCATAGTAGATTTTCTTAAATACTTTAGCCATATGTTTCCTCATTTTTTCAGTCTGAGGAATTCTAATCCATTKTAGAAAATATGCTCATTTCAAGATAAACATGCAAGTAAGTAGATATTATGGAAAGCATTTGTTTTGCTTTTATATCATTTGTTCTAGATTTTATATCATTTCGATTTCCCTGACCCCTCCCACTTCTGTCTTTAAGACCATACCGTAAATTAGCAAAGGGGGGCAGTGTCAGAATAATGGAGGGAGGACGTCCCTAGGCTGGGGATAGATGTAAAAGTTTAATATGTTGGAGTGCCCAGAGGCATCTTGGAGGGATTTCACCAGGATTTGAAGTCAGGTGGATTTAGAAGGAAGAACCCCAGGGGAAGCTGTTGAGTCCCTGAGAGAGCAGATTCATGGTAGTTACAGATAAGCCTTTCTCTGAGACAGTAGTTCTGTGCTCAAAGCAGAGGGAATGAGCAGGAGCACTTGTCTCTCTGTCTTGACTCTATTATGCTATCTACGGTCATCCCTGCCTTGGTTTAACCTCTCAGTCTAGGCTACTGGSCTGAATGTCCCCTGTCTTCATAATCCATGAAGCCCACTTATGCCAACCTGTGCTGTCCTCTTCTGTTCCTGTTGGCTGTCAGAGATGAGGAGCTGCATCTAGCTGTTACAGTCTGAAGGGTTCAGTCCCTGACGGTGACAGAACAGTTTCATTTCAGAATATGAAGTGGGTTTGCATGTGGAGCTGATGGAACATTGTTAGCATGTAGCTTGTAGAGCTAGCACCATTTCTGAAACAACTGAAAACGGGAGATAGATAATATTTTATGTCCTGCCAAAGAAGAGTGATCATTACCACGACAACAGTATAAGGCAGGTGTGGGCCTGCTGCTTACAAGTTTGTGAATGTAGCCTCATAGTGGTGCACACCTGCACTTGGGGCACTAGGGAGGAGAAAGTCTCTGGGAGTTTGAGGCCAGCCTGGTCTACATAGTTACGTTCCAGGACAGCCCAAGCTACATAGTGAGACCTTGTCTTAAAAATAAAGAAACAGCAGGTGCTGAATGCTGTATCCTTGAGCATGCAGTGGTAATGCTTGTCCTGCTTGCCCCCGCACTCCAGAGCTGCTACACCTCTGGGTGCTTTGCATTTCCTCCAAGGAGTGCATTGTAAGCTATTGTCAGTGGTCATGGGGAAGTGTGTGGAATGGAATGTGGTTAGCTGGAGATTTTGAATTATTGATCATGTTACTCACTGTTCTTAGTGGCCTGGAAAACCTCCTGTTTATGTAAGAATGTAGGATTTGCTTCATTAAGTTTATACATGGCATAGTATTTTAATTAAAATAGAACATTGAAGTTACTTTAAAGTCCTACTTGAGGCCGACTAAGAAGAGGAAATGGGAAGTTCTATGGGTTAAGCCTTAGAGTCACAGAGTTGCATCTGCTGTTTGCAGGGTATAGAGATGGATTTGGCACACAAAATCCTAGAGTCCTTGACAGGAGGGAGAGATGGTACATTAGAATGCAGCCAGCCCTGTGACAGCTGCCCTTGAGTGCTCAAATATAGAAGATGGAGTTCTCTTATGGTTTTAGTCAGATGAAATAGACCATCGAGGAGTGCTTCTGTCCTCAGTACGTCCCACTTAGTGCATAGCTTCCTGCTGTTGTTCSCCAGGGAGTCCTTTCACCATGGTAGACAGGAACCTTCTCAAGGAGGAGAGGCGACCCATGGCTTCCTGGCAAAGAAGGTAAAGTGATGTTCACACGGCAGTATTTAGGCTCTCACTCATCACCCAACTTCCCTGAGCCTTTTATGCCTCCTCCCCTAAGTACCCCAGAGAGGAACAGCCGTCCACATTGGTAAAAGAACATAGCAGGATTACAGGGATCACAACACCTGGCTAGAGAGGCTTTCTTTTTCTTTCTTTTATTTATTTTTTTATATATAGTACCAATAAACCTTAATGCCCTTGGATTTACAGTAAAAAAAAAAAAAAGACAGTTTTTACTGTGCTTCTCTTTTAGCTACCTTTTGCTATTTTTACTTTTATAGTAAAATCTCATTTAGAATTTGGAAAAACTGGTCTTCCATTGTAGAATCTAGGACAATAAGGAAATAAGATGTTGGTTAGATTTGGGAGGAATGGCCACGCAATTTTCTTCATAAAAGTTGTGGTGTATATATTGTAACCTGATTTTGTTTTTTAAGACAGTCGTAAAATGTAAACCAAGTTGGCCTTGAATTCAGAGCAGTCCTTCTGGCTCTACTTCCTGCATGCTAGCATTACAAATGTGTATCAGCACACCCTGCCCTTACAATTTATTATTTATCACTTTTAAAAACTTTTTTTTTGGGGGGGGGGTGTAGGGGCACACACCTTTAATCCTACCACTTGGGAGGCAGAGGCAGGTAGATCTCTTTAGTTCAAGGTTAGCCTGCTCTATGGAGTGAGTTCAAGGACAGACAGGACTACACAGAGAAACCTTGGTTTGGAAAAACAAAACAACAGCAATAACAACAACAAAAAAGTGTGACATAGGGTATATCCTTTGTTTATCCTGGTTGACCTGATCTTGCTAGATTGGCCTTAGATTTAAGGTGATCCTCTTGTCTCTGCCTCTCTATTGCTGGGCTTCTAGGTATTTGCCACCATGCCTGACTCAGGTTATAGCCACTCTTTTGTAGGTGGCGCCATGGCACCAAGCACCCTGACATTGTGGTGTAGCCCACTCCTCCCCTAAAAGCTAAGACTGCTAGTGGCTGGATGTTCTACTGTTGGATCTAGCGGCATCACCTGGGTATAGACTGCTGCACCTTTCCAGTTGTATTGTGCTTGTGCTAATGAACAGTGTTGAGCAATCACCCACGACCTCTGGTAGGGAAGACTGGCACACGGTGGGAAGTAGAATCCAGTTCAGGGTTGGAAAGCATGCCCCCCACAGGTCAGTGGTGGAGGTGGAGTGCAGCAGTTGTTGACCTGTGGAAGCTGTGTTGATACCAGCTNCCAGGGAGTCCTTTCACCATGGTAGACAGGAACCTTCTCAAGGAGGAGAGGCGACCCATGGCTTCCTGGCAAAGAAGGTAAAGTGATGTTCACACGGCAGTATTTAGGCTCTCACTCATCACCCAACTTCCCTGAGCCTTTTATGCCTCCTCCCCTAAGTACCCCAGAGAGGAACAGCCGTCCACATTGGTAAAAGAACATAGCAGGATTACAGGGATCACAACACCTGGCTAGAGAGGCTTTCTTTTTCTTTCTTTTATTTATTTTTTTATATATAGTACCAATAAACCTTAATGCCCTTGGATTTACAGTAAAAAAAAAAAAAAGACAGTTTTTACTGTGCTTCTCTTTTAGCTACCTTTTGCTATTTTTACTTTTATAGTAAAATCTCATTTAGAATTTGGAAAAACTGGTCTTCCATTGTAGAATCTAGGACAATAAGGAAATAAGATGTTGGTTAGATTTGGGAGGAATGGCCACGCAATTTTCTTCATAAAAGTTGTGGTGTATATATTGTAACCTGATTTTGTTTTTTAAGACAGTCGTAAAATGTAAACCAAGTTGGCCTTGAATTCAGAGCAGTCCTTCTGGCTCTACTTCCTGCATGCTAGCATTACAAATGTGTATCAGCACACCCTGCCCTTACAATTTATTATTTATCACTTTTAAAAACTTTTTTTTTGGGGGGGGGGTGTAGGGGCACACACCTTTAATCCTACCACTTGGGAGGCAGAGGCAGGTAGATCTCTTTAGTTCAAGGTTAGCCTGCTCTATGGAGTGAGTTCAAGGACAGACAGGACTACACAGAGAAACCTTGGTTTGGAAAAACAAAACAACAGCAATAACAACAACAAAAAAGTGTGACATAGGGTATATCCTTTGTTTATCCTGGTTGACCTGATCTTGCTAGATTGGCCTTAGATTTAAGGTGATCCTCTTGTCTCTGCCTCTCTATTGCTGGGCTTCTAGGTATTTGCCACCATGCCTGACTCAGGTTATAGCCACTCTTTTGTAGGTGGCGCCATGGCACCAAGCACCCTGACATTGTGGTGTAGCCCACTCCTCCCCTAAAAGCTAAGACTGCTAGTGGCTGGATGTTCTACTGTTGGATCTAGCGGCATCACCTGGGTATAGACTGCTGCACCTTTCCAGTTGTATTGTGCTTGTGCTAATGAACAGTGTTGAGCAATCACCCACGACCTCTGGTAGGGAAGACTGGCACACGGTGGGAAGTAGAATCCAGTTCAGGGTTGGAAAGCATGCCCCCCACAGGTCAGTGGTGGAGGTGGAGTGCAGCAGTTGTTGACCTGTGGAAGCTGTGTTGATACCAGCTMACTCATTACACCTGCCAGGGAGGTTGTAATTCATAGGATCCGTAATTCACAGGTCCTTTTCCTGCTTGGTTCCTGCTTTGATTCCCTTAGACAGCTGTCTTGGTAATCACACTCTAAGTTTACTCAGCACCCTTGCTTAGAGCTAGTGTTCCTTATCTGTCAGTCTTCTGTCTGCAGTCTTTAAGGACCTTGCTAAACAGTCCTGTGGTTTGATTTATTTCTATAATTGATGATGTGAATATTGTATGCTTTTAAGAAAGGGAGATAGAAGATTCTGGAAGCAGAAGGAAAAGTGGAGAACACAAGGAGACAAAGAACATGGGACACACTTGGAAATTTTATGCAGAAGAATGGAGCTGAAAATACCACTGAGGAGAGGCCAGTTGGCCGGATCTGCACAGAGGTGTGATTGAACATGTCTGGAGCATAGTCAGGATGAGTCCAGAGTAGAACCGACAGCCAGGCAAGTGAGCCAGTGTGCTAGCCTCCGTCTGGGAAATGCTCTGTGCTAGCTGGGGCCACAGTAAATTGTAGCTCGGCAAGACGTGAGATGGGAGTCAGGGAGACAGGACTGTGGAAAAGCACTCAGAACCTGTTCACTTGTGGGTGTATAGAAGTTCGTCTAAGAATCGGGGTTGCTGCCCTGTCCATCTGGATTTCATTCTCCTCATTTGTCTTTGCTGCAGTCCAGGAGTCACACCTCTTTGTGGCCAGAGAAGCAGGGTGGCAGAGCCCTCCTGCTGTGGTGCAGTGGAGACCTAGGGTGTATTCCGAGGACTACTAGTTCCCAAATGTGTGTCTTCCTGCTCTGTTCTACTGCTTACCAGAGTATGTTGTTCACCCAGCTTCCTCAGAGTCATCATGGTCAAAGTACAAGGCTGGCCGTGGGTCTTCAAGCGGTGGCATTAAGAACCAGTTTCACTTGTACCCTTACGAAGCTTTCCTCTTAGTAATTGCCAGGGAGGTTGTGTGGTGACAGACATGTCCTACCTTAGTCCAGGACGTGATTCATTCAGACAATAGTGCAGACACCCGGGAGAGACCTGGAGAGACCACACTTAAGTCCTGTGTTTACCCTGAGTACTACCTGTGACTACCCTGTTAACCTAGACGGGTCCAGACGTCCCAGACGTCGTACTCTCCAGAAAGGTAGCCTGGGTCTTCTCTCTCACCATTCCAGGACTTCCTAGTGGAAACTGTTTTGTTGCAGGAGCTGATGGGACATGCAGTGCCYCTCCCTCTCCTGCTAAGGCAGTGCCACGTAGGAAAGCTGCTCTGAGACTGTGTGGAGTGAGATCAAGTACTCGACGTTCTAGTTCTGAGAAGTGACTTTCTGCTTTGCCAATCATGTGGGCCATGGAGTTGTTTTTTGTTTGTTTGTTTTTTAAACTTTGTCTTCCCATGGGAGAGCTTTCATGAAATCTGTAACTTCTCATTCGTTGGGGTTTCTAAGAGGTGGGATGTGTGTTTAACTGTGTTTACTGTGGACAAAGCTAACACTTACCCACCAGTGTCTTGTCAAGCGCCCATGCTGGGATTTTGCACGAGCCCGCTTCCTAGGCCTCTGAGGACTTGAGGGCAGCTGTGCTCTCACCTGCTTGAAGGTATTGTGCAGCTGTGGGGGAAGTGGCATTTTTTGGCTTTTCCAGCATGTCAGATAATTATAGAATGCCAAGAGTCTGATTATCATTGGGATAATTTCATGCTCAATTATATTTAGATGAATTCAAGTAAGTGATTCTATTTTAATTGTAACAGATCCAAAGACAGTTAATTCTATATTCTTTAGAACTGTAGTTTTCCTCTGAAAGATGGTTTTTAAAATATTAAAATTAAGTCATGTCAGGCTTTATTTATTTTTGCTTTGACAGAGAGTTGGAGTAGGGAACAGTTTTGAATGTCAGAAAAATTGAGTTGTCAGAGAACCCTTCCCTTAGTCTCTATTTAGAAAGAAATTGCAAGCATCTAAGCTAGAAGGGCTCTTTGTGACAGGGGTGGTGCTTTATGAAAGGAAGTGCACGGCCTAATGGTGTTCAGATAAGCACTGAGAACAGCTGCAGTGGTAAGCATTGTATACCAGTGCAAGCCTTCCTGTAAGTTATATTTTTCTAGAGCCTTCTGTGTCCTGTGTATTTCATTTTATCATTGGAGATGGGATCTGGGCCACTTGATCCCTCCCAGAGTCTCTGGCATTAGCAACACTGTGAACAGAACATTCCTTACCTGTGGATTCTGCATTCATGACTCTACCAACTACAAATTGGGAATATCTGGGAGAGAGAAGAATTAGATTCTAGAAAGTTCCCAAAAGCAAAACTTGAACTTGATATTTGTTGAGTAACATGCTAAAATCCATATGAATAAAGAAATGTGTATGCATGCATGCGGCTCCTACCTCTCAGGACAGTTTCCTCTAGCCCCCATTGAGCACTGTGGACTGTAGTTAGACCTGCTGTAGCTACACTTGTGCTGAACATGTAGGCTTTATTTTCCTTGTCATTATACCGTAAACAATATAGTTAGGTGTTATATACAGTATAGATATATGATTTAAAGTGTGGAGGTGTGCATAGGTTATATACATACATTACACTGCTTTTTGTTATTGTTTTGTGTTTTGCTTTGTTTTTTATGAGGGGCTTAAACATCCCCCAGTGTTCACATACCCTGRTATGCACCAGCCTGCCTTTCCAGCCAGCCATCTTCTACATTGTATCAGAAGATAGGATAAGGAGAACTCAAGGATGGTCTTTCCAGCATATACATCAGACAGTGTATATGGAGAAGACTGTTCGTTATAGCTGATCTTGAGAAGTTATATCACTAAAATTCCTTGTGTGGGCTGGGCTAGACAATATCTACCCTTCCTCCCAAGTTCCCAGTGACAAACCAGGTTACAATCCTACCAGAGTTGACTCTGAGTAACCAATGAGTTGATTGGGCTCAGCTACAGAGGGGCTGTGGGCAGGGCTTGGGTGGCCGAGAAGTAGCCGCACTGGAAAGTTTGCACCAGCAGGCATGGTTGAACTCATGGAGACTGTAGTCGTTTCTCCACTGGAAGATGATGTCGTGCAACAGGTTGGCTTTTATGTGCCTACCTGGGGTATTCGTTTCCTGAAATTCAGTATATTTCCAAACAGAACTTCCTACTGAAGCAAACAAAATTCCAACTAGATCTAGTGGATCTCCTTTACAACTCTTCAATTTAACCAGTCTTCTTCAAGAGCCCTTCCCTCTAGTGTAATTTGAACAGCCCCTCTTTTTTTAACCCTTCCCTGTTCCTTCCTGTCATCGATGTAAGCAGCTTCTGACTTCTACCCATGGACTTCTCCAGACCACAGCTTACAACAATCCTTATTCTGGGTATCTTGTGCCTGACCCCCAAGTCCTTCCTTCCATGCTGCATCTTCACTAATTTCTAGTAGCACCCTTCTACACCCCAGGTCCTTGTGTGAGCTGCCTTCCCCATCTGGGGCCCTGCCTTGTGTGTGTGTGTGTGTGTGTGTGTGTAATTCTAACCTTTCCCCAGCTGCAGGTACCATCCTCTCTACCCTGTGTTTGGACTAAACCTACCAGCTGTATTATTCATTTTGCCTTCATTTGTACCTGGGTTTCTGTCTGTTCTCAGCTTGGGTCTGTTTACTTTTTATTTCCCCAAAGACACGTGACTCAAGAGCACATAGTTTATACCCCACCCCTTGTAACTTGGATCCAACAGGGCTACTTTTCATGGTTTAGACAGCCTGTTTGATTTTATTACCAGTATGGAGGGAACGTGATTGTGCTCACATTGCTTTTTGCTTGTTTGGTTTTTCTAGACAGGGTTTTTCTGTGTAATCCTGGCTGTCTTGGAATTTAATTTGTAGACCAGGATGCCCTTGACCTCAGAGAGCTCTGCCTGCCTCTGCCTCCCAAGTGCTGGGGTCAGAGGTGTGCCCTGCTGTGCCTGCCTGTGCTCACATTCTTAAAGCTCCCAGCAGGGCAGTTCACAGAGTAAATGTCCCTTTCAAGTAAGTTACCTGAAAGTTAGAAAGAAAAGAAACAGCTCATGGCAGTAACCTGTAAATCTCTTACTTTCTAATGTGGCRTCGTACAGCAGATTCAAGAGTGCTTCCTGTTTATCACTGCAATGAACTCCTGGGGAAGCCAGTATGTGAGGCTTCTGCTGGTCTATCACTGAAAACCCTCTCCAGACATACAAAGGTGTGCCCGGAGGAAGGGAAATCATTGTGCTTTATGTGGTGGTTGTTTTTTCTCCTCTTGCTTGTGTTGATTGTGCGCTCTGTGCAGAGAAAGCCCCCAGGCAGAGGACCCACCTTGGCTGTGTCTGGCCTGTGTGTGCACCTGCTTCCTTGGCTGTTGTTCTGCTCTGCAGTTCCGACTCACAGTAGACAAGGGCTTCTCCTTACCCTCAGTCCCCATCCTTTAGTTAGCATCCCTGCTACCTTGTCTATTTATCTTCATCCTATGACTTAAGAAATTTCCCCTAGGAATTCTAGCTCTGAAATATTTAAAATGTTGACTTCAAAGTCAGCGGAACTGTGCCAAGCACACTTGTGAAGATAAACGAGGAAGCTTTTGACAAGGGACGAAGCCAAGGTCCATTAATGCACACAGGACGGGGTGAGTGTCTCAGGGAGGCTGGGCTCGTGCTCTTGTATGGAGAGAAGAAAGCCTTACCCTGAAACAAAACCAGGTGACTTTAACCTTATAGGAAATGATTCCCATGGGACAGGAGCTCCTTGACACTCAGCCTCTGGAGTAG